>JAODLL010004004.1:0-11402 GCA_026546735.1 Forbesichthys agassizii | reverse complement strand
TTGTACGCCATCTTTTTCCTTCATTACACTTACGCACACACACGCACACACACACACACACACAAACACACGCACACGCACACACACCCACACGCACACACACACACACACGCAAGAATTGGCAAGAATTGAACCCAATCTGATTTGGCAGATTTGTTTTCTCTCATTGACCATTAATCTGGATGGCAGTTAGGAAAGCCTGAATGCTGATTAAAGGACTGCAAAGGTGAAGGCCGGAAATGAGCCAGCTAACAAAATGTATTGTGCTTTTCTCTGTTCAAAACCAAGTGAGATAAATACACGCACGCAGTTATTGTTTTGCGTCCAGATCCAGAATGATTGAAGTTATAGCATTACACAAAGGTTATCGTTTTAGTTATGTGGCTGACACTCATCTCTACCCCTCCCCCACAGTACTCATAAATTCACACTATCTCTAAGCCTCCATGAGCATACAGCCTCATGCACAGTGGTGCTACAAACAATATCTTGATCTGGGGAGATTATTGATGTTGTGTTGATGCTTATAGTGTAACTGAGGGCTGTACCCCTTAAGTAAGGAAATACAGTACACAGATTATGTACATTGTTAAATATCCTCCAGCATTGTAAGCCTAACTTGTTAGCATTGGGCAACAAAATATACCGAAGACAAATGAGATGCTACTTTTTGCTCCCACTGTGGGAATTCATAGCCTGCATCCTCAACACAATGCTGATGACATCACCATGCACCCAGCACTGTGGCCTGTACTACGAAGGAAGGTAGCTGGCTTTCTAATCAGTGTCTTGTATATAGCTATACTGGTGTGGTTTAGGAGAGCCGATCGTGGTGCCGACAGCGAAAACGACCAGATGGTTCATCCAATCAACCAAGCCAAGCCAAGTCAAGTCTTTTTTTGAAAGTACAGCCATTCACAAACAGTTTCAAGGTACGGCTGCCCAGATGAACTTGTGACAACAATTCCTCTGTCATGTCTGGTTAGGCAATTTACGCTGCATCTCTAAACTGCTCCGAGCAGTTTATCTTCGTGGTTAACTCGATCTTACCCTAAGCACTGCACCTCCGCTTACAATGACGGGGTGTTTTTTCAAGTCCACTTTGTCAAAAGATTTTAGGCCTATAGTACAAATTGGTTATTTTAGATGACATTATAGCACAGCAACGCAGCATTTATGGCTAAAAAAATTCCTTAAACATGATCAGTTCTATATAGGATAGGAGCATGCACGCCGTTTTCTGTCTTACGCAGTTACACTATTAATAAATGTATGTCATCAAATCATAGCAGTTGTTGTTTTTGCATTGATTAAGACCTATTATTTTCTATGGATTTCACAATCCATTTTTTTTATTCCTGACACGGATACAGATACCGGCTCTTTGGGTATCGGCCGATACTGAATATCGATCCGATTTCAGTGTTAAATTATGTTATAAGTTAAGTTGCTAAGTAGATGACAGCCAATCTCTATTTTAGGACTTAAAATGCATTTTAGAAACCTACTGATACTGTGGCCTGGGTAGGTTTGACATGGCTGATGCTTGACAGTAGACCTATGCGTTTAATATAATATAATTGGATTAGCCCCATGGATCGGTTACAACTGTCCAATTGTCACCGATATCGTTCAAGCTATTAAAGTCAGTATCGGACCGATTTCCGATCTCAATATCGTATCCATCTCTATTATTTTCTTAAATCTAATTTAGCCATTAACATTTGCTTTATGATGTTAACTATTAAAAAGCCTAAATAAAGAGTTTATTTATTTATTATTATTTAAATAAATTATTATTTATTTGTCCACCCTCGCGATCGGAAGAATTGGGCCATTTGTGAAATAACATTTTAATACAGAAATAAAAGGTATGCTTATCTATAGTATGCACGGAAGAAAGGCTACTGTTGTACGCATTTATTGGTTTCCCTGTACATTAAACGTTCTAAGATCAAATAGGCTTTTCTTGTGTTGTCAGGAACTGGCAATAGTTTTTATTAAAATAAAACTGCATTGTTTCAATATGGGAACCCAAAGGGGATGGGTGGAGCATGTGCTTTTACAGAAAAACTCTACCTGTGTTGCAGACCGCGCCCCTTTTATGTGACCAAGCACAAACTCAAATGAAATTAACAGACTCAACAAACCAACATCTTCATTGCAGTCGTAGTACTATTTAACAACAGTTAAGGCAGGCAGAGTTAGTCAATCCTGACTATCCATGATAACCCCGACTTAAATATTAGTAGGTTGAACTATTTTCGTAGTATAGGCCACAGATCTGTTCTGAGCCAAAGTTTGCACAAAGTAATTTCTTTTGACTGCTAGACTGCTTCAATGACTTGTGGGAAACATCGTGCCACAAGACATCATGAGTTCCTGGAATACATTGCACTAAATAATTGCTTTGAAATGTACTACTGAAATCACAGTGTCTAGACTGAATATGCAATATAGAATATAGAGAATACTGTGAAGTCAGCTATTTGCTTGGTAGGTGGGCTGTACTAACATAGTACACAGGCTGGAGACATTTATTCTTGGCTCTGTTGGGGCGGGGTGTGGGGGGTGACTGTCCTGAAACAAACATAAACAGACAGCAGATGTAAACAAAGAATTGCAAACATGACCTGACCCTCTGCTAGCCAGCCCCAAGAGGGACTTAGAACAGAAGCACACACTTAATGGCAGATGACAGACTGGCCTCAACGCAGCAGGCTGTTGAATGTCACTCCTATACACACCATTCAGACAATTGCTGCATTACTAAAAGAATTGGACATGTCATTTTTGTTTTTTTGTGTGTGTGCATCAGAGGCTGCCCTCCTTAATTGTCCTGTTACCAGGAGTGATAGATTGCCTCAATTCAGTCTCTAAGCGCTCACACACAGGAAGCAATGGGGCCATCTTCTCCCACTCTAAATGTCTGGGTAATGGACTCGTGTGTACATATTAGCCATGGCATGCACTCAGCGTTTTTGAAAAGGTTACTGTTCAAACCTACAGACATGCTTGCTTGCCTGACCAGTGAGTTTGGTCATTTGAAGGGATAATATACAGAAATATCAGTGTAAACAGATCATTTATATATTTTGAATCATATCATAGATACTGTATCTGCATGTATATTTATGCAAAATGTGCACAGCACATTTTGTGATTTTAATTTTATGAGATTATTTAGATACAGCATTGGGAACATACTGTATGTACAGTAAGTGTATTGTATAATGTATAGTAAGTGTATTATATAATGTATAGCATCACTATACACACTCTGGCTACATTTAAGCTAATATCTTGGATTGTAATTGTATTTACCTTTAATTGTATGTGTTTGCAGTTGACTTGCAATTGGGCTGGATGCTTTATTTGTTTGTGAAGATGCATTCATATGTTGTTTGACTGCATTTTCAAATACAGTTTTCACAATTCAATACTATATACCCTGTAGTTGCCATTTTTGAAGTGTTCTTTAGAAACTCAGTTTGATTCTTCTTTGGTATTTTTCTTGTTTAATGAGGCTAAAGGTTTCATTTGCCCAAACCGGAGTTGTGGAAAAGCTCTTGCATACATTTGAAAATCTGCTGCAGTGTGTTTTAGAGCAGTCTAATGCTCTCACTGAACATTACAGTAGAGAACTGTGTGGGCGGTACCAATTTCTATACTGAATAGGGTGAATGTAGGCATATAAATGAGTCCAGTTGTTTGTACGCTGTGATCTAGAGTTTATTTGACCAGCCAGTCAGGCTATTACTGTACAGTATCACTGTATTTAGTATGAGAAAATAACAAGTGTCCCTTTTCTGTGGCTGTGCGCGGTGAATCAGGGACTGCAGCAGTTCTGTGAGGTCAGTGGATGATCCTTCATTTCCTTTCTAATCCATGGTCTGAACCACGTGGCCCCATTGAAGGAGTCAGTCCGGAGGGATTGACCCACATACCCAATAGTCTGGCTGCAGCATGCACTGTCAGGCAGACATGCACTGTCACGCCTCTCAGATCACGTGACCTCTGACTACAAACCATAGCAAAACAGAGGTGAACATTCTCTCTAGCTGTGTGCTGCTAGCTAAGATTTGCTATTACAATAAATATAGTTTTCTAGCGGAGTAAACGTTAAAACATATATTTATTTTGAGCAAATCTTAATTACACTAATATTGTGCTTATGAAACAGTGCCTGTTGATGTAACAAGTATTTATAAAATCTTTTATTTCTGTTATCTGAACCATGACTTTTCTTTCTTTCAATTAAGCCTTTTTGTACTTAATTTACTGTGCTTGGCCAAAATATACCCTTTGAAATACATACAACATAGAAAAACATTGTTAAATTTGTTTTAAAGTGGGATATAGTCAGTTGTAATAGGCAATAGGGGGGTTATGGTAATTAATAAACCATGTTACTGCATTTACTGGTACGGAAGCGTCACACTAGAAACAAATATCAGGATCAGGTACCTTATCGTGTTTTCACGTTATAACGTTATAACGGGATAAGACTTTTGCATGGTTGTATGGCAGGCTATAGCTACCGAGCATTAGCCTATACCGTCCAGCCTTACTTGCTTGGGGACAGCAGAGCCATGGCTCTGGGGTACGACTGACTGGAGCTGACTGGGGTTGACTGGGGTTGACTGGAGCGGACTGAGACTGACTGGGTTTGACTGGGGCTGACTGGAGCTGACTGGGACTGACTGGGACTGACTGTGACTGATGGGGGACTGACTGGGACTGACTGGGGTTGACTGGAACTGACTGGGACTGACTGGGACTGACTGGGGTTGACTGGAGCTGACTGGGACTGACTGGGGCTGATGTGGGAATGACTGTGACTGACTGGGGCTGACTGGGGCTGATTGTGACTGACTGGGGCTGACTGGGGCTGACTGGAGTTGACTGGGGCTGATTGTGACTGACTGGGGCTGACTGGGGCTGATTGTGACTGACTGGGGCTGACTGGGGCTGACTGGGACTGACTGGGGCTGACTGGGACTGACTGGGGCTGACTGGGACTGACTGAGACTGACTGGGGTTGACTGGAGCTGACTGGGACTGACTGGGGTTTTACTGGGGCTGACTGGGGCTGACTGGGACTGATTGGGACTGACTGGGGCTGACTGGGGCTGACTGGGGCTGACCTGTCAGACGTGGCATGGCTTGGCAAGGGCTGGCACTCTTCCGGGACACGTGCTTACTCACGCTAGCGTACACTCAGTCACACAGTCTTCAGCTGTCTGCTGACACAGTGTTGCGTGGGAACTGTAATCACAATGCACGTTGTGAAGGATAATAGAAATTACATTAGCCAGCTCCATGACCTCTTGAGTGTGAAACATGAGTGAATACAGCGGGATGATCGGAGTGCTTTCTATTGGCAGCGTCTAATGACTAATAATCGTTCCATTGATTGTGATCACTTGAACACACAGTGGTGACACATTTACCTACTCACCTACAGCTCACCCTGGCCTCACCTGGCAGCCAGCCAGGCTATGCATGCGCATGTGGGCCTTAATAATTCAAGGTGACCCTGACCTCCATTCGTTACAAATTCATTATGACCTCCTTTCTTGTACGGCTCATTAATGTTTGTTAAACACCGAATTTAGAGGAGTAATATTGTGGTCTCCGTCATTGTTGTTTAATCACATTCTTTCTTTAAATATCCCTGCTGTCTTGTTGTTTTGGTGGGCGGGGCTTGTTTGTGTGGTTGCATTAGTTCTTAAAGGGACAATACTTGATGTTTGTCTGGAGGTAGAGGTAATTTAAACTGGCATTACACAATCGTTTAGGTTTGAAACTCAGAGAGTGTACTCTTCCCACAGACTTTTGAGTGGCTCGCTTTCTTCAATCCTCTCTCTAAGGCCCATACCTTTCTTAACCTCTTTCCCTAGTCTGCCCCACCATAGGGACACATTGCTTATATAATACTCCACAACCTTTTTCTGAATTATTTAAAAGCCCCTGTAACAGAGACATCAAATAATTCATAATATGACATTTGTGACTGTGTTTTGTTTTGGTTTAGAATCTAGTGCATCTCTTCACACTGCATTTAATGATTTTAATTATTTTACCCCAAAACATGTTTTTTTTAAAATACCAACAGTACTTTAATTTCTTCGTTTATTTGTATCTTTAGTTGTAGCTTGCTAGCCATTGCCAAATGACAGGTGCTCCAATGCAAGGCTCTAAACTATTTATGAACTGTTGGTAAAGGCATATAGCTTGTTTACTGACTTAAGCCTGGGCATGCGTGCTATGCTGCTAGCCAGGTAATGAGCACATGATGTATTCCAGCTCACTGGGGATGTGTGGCTGCTTCTAATGACAGCTGACATTTCATGCTCTCTGCTGGTGTTCCAGTAGCTGTGGTACAGAGAGCCTCACTGTGAGATGAAAGACATTATGAGAAGAACGCTGAAATGGTGTACAGTGAGATTGCCTGTACATACAGTATGGCATTGTGCGTGTGTGTGCGCGTGCTTGTGTGTGTGTGTGTGTGCGTGTGTGTGCGTGTGTGTAAAAGGGAAAAAAGCAATCCTAATTCTGCATTTGCCCTTCTCAAGCTACGCAACTGTAAGAGAGAAAGTGCTGATATTTAGAACATTGAAGTCAATGGAAGAAGACATGCATTATTATGTAATGCACACCATGGACAATGCACACAGCAAGGTGCCTGAATCTGTCTGTGGTTGCTGTGAATCGGTTTTTCTCCTCTGCGCGTTCATGTTCTGCGTGCACGTATGGGTGTGTTCGCTCCCATAGGTCTCCATGATCTTCTTATTCTTTGGCTCCCTCCATGGGTAGCAAGTGTAAAGGCCTCTCCGGTGTGTTAAACAGCAGGGTACCCTTCCCTTTCTGACAGCTTACTAGGCAGAGGCAGATGCAGTGGAGCTTGATTGGCATTTACATTAGCATATTACCTTTCCTGTATGAGGCTATGTGCATGCCCCTCCCAAAGTAGACAATTTACAACTACACACTTACACACACACACACATGCAGTTTAATAGACCAGATCACACTGACACTGCAAGTTCCTCTGTGTGTACTGTATGAGTGGGATCAGTCACTCTGACCTTTTTGCTTGTGCCAGCCTGCAGTGTTCACCCGCTTGTCATTTGGATGGTTAAAGGGCAGTGTTTGCGGCCGCGTGCAGGCGTTACCTTGGCTGCACTACTCAACACCTGTTGCCTCTCACGTACCGTACGTATGTATGTGTGCATCACCTGGATGTTGACACGGTCGGGAAATCGGTGTTCCAACAATGCTGTTGTTTTGGTCTGCAGCCCTGTTGCCCCCCCGCATACTGGCGTGCACCCCTCTCTCCATCTTCCCCTACCTGGCTCCTAGGCTTACATCTTCTGAACAAGTGCTTTAAATGATCACCCACCCAGCTAGGCACAACATTTGGGGTGCTGGGTGGTCTACAGAATAATCAAGTAGCTTACCTTTTCTTAAAATAGAACTACAGTAGGGGAAGCAGTATTTAAATAACTCTATAGCTTCTACTGTGTCAACACCAAGCTAGTAAGCTACAGCCAGAGAGCCTGTGTAATGGCAGAAAACATGTTTGGGAGCTGTACCTTTAGAAAGGGGAAGAATGTTGGTCCCAAGGTGATTTTTGTAAGGGTAGGATTTATCTGCTTGTGAAATGTCATATGGCCAATGTGGGAGCAAAAGATAAAACATTTATTTGACTGTACAATGTGAATCCCTTTACGCTGTTCTAGTTGATGCCATGGGCCACACGGTTATAGGGTTCGCTGTCCTGTTTTTTGTTCTCATTACTGACTAGCAATCCGCCTTTTCAAGACAGAACTGAAATGTAGATCTAATAAGTTAGTTGCTTTGCTGTACACATTGCACACTTGCTGTACAATGAACTATGGGCAGTCTCGTCTGGTTGCAGGTAGGTGTGCTAGTGGAGATGTAATGTAACACTATGGATACAGGTTCTACACTGGTGGCAACAAATGTGTGTTCTTACAGTACATCACATGTAGGCTAAGTCAGTTTGATGGTAGTGTTTCTGTTTTGTTTGGAAAACCAGGATTCACAAAGCACTCCATTTAACAGTGATGTTAAACTTCTGCTAATTTATGAGGTTACTAATTCACTAACTAACAAGTTGGTCTCATCACAGCCTTTACTGTAGGCATGTGTGTGTGTGTGTGTGTGTGTGTGTGTAAGCACATATGTATTATGCTTAAAGAAGAATAAAGTCAGCCTTCGGAGAATATCTTTAATTTCCTGTCACATTTCTTTATTAATTATTGTTTGTTTGTTAACTGCGTTGGCATTAGCCGTTAATGCTGGCATTCTTTGAATGCCGTCAGTGTACAAAACATCCATAATGCTTGGTGTGTTCTCAGAGTCCATTCTCCTGTCCCAGAAGCTCACAGCCCCCGGTCTATCTCTGTGGACCTTTAACATCTCCACACTGTGTGTGTGGGTGAGGTGGAGAACACTGCCTACATGAATTATTTGCTGTTCCAACTCAAGCTCTAGTCTGGCCTCCTCTTTCATATTCACCCACACAGAGATGCTGTGCCTATTTGATTCTAAGAGGGGAGTTTGGCAGTGAAAATGTGGCAGAAGGAAAATAAAACCCATTATTAGTATATATTTCATCCTTTCTTCATGAATGCCAATCTCCACTCAAAGTGGTCTGGTGTGGTTTGGAGGAAGTCATGTTTTAGACATCGCAGATGCTACTTTTTGTCAACAGATACTTACATGTTTACTAGTTTAAGTAAAATCAAAAGTTTTGGATGAGTGCATTCTACAAAATTGTCCAGCATTTTAATATACTTTGCCCTGACTGCTCCACTCACAAAAACATACGGTATAGGGACAGTTTTCTGTGGCTCCATCTTTTTTTTTTTTTTTACACAGCAAACAGCGCAGATGGTTAGTTCTGAGAAGCCTGCACCTGTTTATATTTAGCTTCTCAGTAGAGCACTTGAGAGGGATGAATACAAAGCCTGTGTTTGTTTGGCATGCCGCTACCCCTCACTGTCTCAGTGCACAGCCAGCAGAGCTCTGTAGGACTCCGGGACAACAGAGGAGGTTTCATCTTGCATATTATGCATGCATTTAAACTGTAACCATCCCACTGTAACCACCAACCAACACCTCTCTGATTCGGTTATACAGTGTTTGACTTGGTGTTGGAAAAGGTCAAGTGAGGTGGATGTAGCGTTTAGCGGCGGTACGTTACCGTTGCCACATGTGCACTTTATGTCTACTTACATTTGAGGTCATTCTAAGAGACGACACTAGACCTTACAGCAGCAATGGAAGGAAGACGTTTGACTGCAGTTCGTCAGATCTAAGAATGGAAACATATACTGTATTACTGAATTCATTTTAATGCAGGTTTGCTGCTATTGCCTATACAGCTGTCTTTGTCACAGCAGCAGCCAAGAGTGGACCAACAGGAGTGAATTGTTCTTTTGTGAGGAGAAATCCCTAATTAGTGAGTGCAAGTGAACACGTCAGCAGAGACCGCTTATTAAATAAAGCTGACACTGTCTGTGAAGCAGGGATTGAAACATCTGAAGGGACTATCTATACTGTGGCTAACTGAGCTAGCAGGCCGAGCTGGTGGTATAGCAGTGAAGGTTGAGTCAGTCAGTCAGTGAGGGTGAAACTAGTCCTTTTTATCAGTTTATTTCTTGCATCAAACCTCTTCTCGATGTCTGCACACTGCTCCATTGCACTCTTTCTACACACACTGTGGAGTTTATTCAGAAGGATGGATGTTTGAGCAGAGTGGTTAAGAACCAGCTGAAGGCTGCTTCATCACTATGTCCCTGAACAGTGTACAGTTTGCATCGATCAGAACCACTGCGCTGGCCGTGTCCATCATCAGATCACCATCGTCTTCTTGTTACTCTTCTGCACATGTTTATTTAATCTTCCTAAACTCAGTTCAGGAATGCCATTGTAAATGTGTAAACATGTAGTATATGTTTCTAACAGGGTTATGGATGCTTAGCATAATGTATAATGTATATGCATAATATATATGATAGTTTAGCATTTGTTTTGCACAATGCTAGTTTATTAAATGTACAAAAACATTCATATTACATGTTCGTTATATAGAAGGCAATATGTTTTATTGAACTAGCATATGCTCGCATATAGTAGTATACTCTTTTCTATTATAAATAGTAGGATGCACATGTTGTTTTATGTTTTATTTTGTTCATCTGCGCATACTAGGCTGATGTGTGGTATCTATGTGTCTACCTGCATATGCAGTGGCGATGCAAGGGTGTTTGGGGGCCCAAGCCAAAGTGAATGGGGGCCTTTACACCCACCTTTCTGCATCCCTGCAACAAGAAACAACATAGGATATTAAAATAAAGTCTTCATTAATAGCTATTTCCTGTATACTTATACTTAGTTATATACTTGTTGGCAACTGGCCTAATGGCCTACTTAATGTAAACCTATTAATGTAGGCATACTAATGCTTTAGAAAAAATATAAGATATCCTGGAGCCCCACTCATTTTAGCAAATAGCATGAAAGACAGCTTTAGGGTTAAAAATATAACACAAATGTGCCAATGTCACAGTTTCTCAAACACTTACCACTATCCTGCTTAGTCTTTTCCTGTCCCCTTTTTATTTTCTCATTACCAAAAGGTTACATCCTCTTCATATTGGCATTGCCACGCACACCTGTGTATCACAACACAACTTGGCTAGGCGAACTCGCTCCTCTCACACAGTGCGCTGTGCCCTTACCTCCGTCCATGCAGCGTATTTTCCGACAGAACCAATAGATATAATCGGCTCTGCGCAAGTTTAATCTGAACGGCCAAAAGTTAGACGCTATATTGGCCTAGTTCTATTGTTAGTCTAATGTGTCGTTGCGGTAGGCTACTGCGCATTGCCGCTGATGATCAAAGGGCGTTCAGTTCCGTTCATGTTGTTGTTCAATGCCCGTCTCACAGCTCACTTGCCTGCCTCGCCTGACGTATCCTGTGCATATGGACAGTACATATGCTGACTCAGGCATGTGTTTGAACTCCACATGGGTTGAGCAGTGTTACACAGTGTTCTGAATGTTCGGCCACCTGAAATGATAACCAATAGAGAGGAACGATGTGTACACAAGTCCAGTATTGCGTTCCGACTGGACAAAAACAAATAATCCATCTCTCTCGTTTAGTGCTGGGACGATTAGTCGAAGTAACCAACGTCACCGGTTACGTAAATACGTCGATTTGCTAAATGTACCGTCGATTCAGAAAAATATACCTATAACTATGCTCCAATCTGAAAAAATAGTGTTGTCAATGGACTATGAGAGGCAGCAATGAGCTGCAAACGCGCTTAGTAATCCTGAAACCAAAAGAAGAAGACAAATGT
>JAODLL010004003.1:0-11403 GCA_026546735.1 Forbesichthys agassizii | reverse complement strand
GTGTAACATGAGTGGTGGTATTACTTTATTTTTTATATATTGTATTGTTTTTACTCATTTTGTATTGTTTTTAATGATGTTGTAGTGTGAAGCACTTTGTGATACATTAATTTGTATGAAAAGTGCTATATAAATAAAGATTGATTGAATTGCATAGGATTTGCAAACAGGAAGCAGGACAAAAAAGCCTCTGTTTAGTCACTCCCATTAGCCAATCCTCAGAGAAGAGACCAAGGAAATTACATGGACAAAATGACAAAGACCATAGAGAAAACTCTGTCGCCGTTTAATTTTTCCCAAACAAGCAATGGGTTCCCCTCCTAATTTTCCTTTATTCCTAGAGACAACACCTGTAGGTTTTCTTGAGCCTGGAACAAGGCACAAATATGGCTAAATAAACCTCTGACCAGTAGTCAGCCAGATGAACATTTCTCTATTCGCTCTGATGAACTGGAGGCCAGTAGTCTATGTTACACAATGTTACTCTGCTGACAGTTATTTATTTTTACTTCATTCTACTTATTTCACGTGAGAGGGGTTATCTTACAGTCGGCATACATAACAGCATTGCAAGAATGGCCAGGAACTGTGATTTGATCTTCATACATCTAAATCCTAAACCTTAAAAAGAGCTTGTATACATTTTTGCGACTAGATCAATTGATTTTAAAAGCTACACAGCACAATGCCTCAACTAACACCATGTTCATATTAGCAACATTCCTCAAAAGCCTAGGTGTGTTGTCAGTGAATCCCACTGTCAGCTGGGAATGTGTCCAGTGATATTTTAGTCATAGCAAAGTTTAGCAGAACATGGTTAAGGTAGTATTGCACTGCTTTCCAAAAAATGAAAAACGCAAACATTTTCTTTCTTGAATATCTGCTTTTAAATGTTCTTTTCTAAAATTATGTAGCTGTTGTTGTTATTAATGTAATATTAGTTGTATTAATCTTCAATAGATTGCTTGTTCTGGATATGCAGTTGTAAATCAGTCTTGGCAATTTTGATCTGCTTATTTAAATTGAATAATATTTGCATTCAAAATACATATATTATGCACCTTTGAAACCCAATTGTGTCCGCTTATAAGAGATAATGTTACCCCATTGCGTGTTTCTTGTTAATGTGTCTATTCTGTGGAGTATAATGTCTGCTAACATAATAGAATACTGGACTCCTCCTTGTTTGTCAAAGCAAGTGGGTCATGGGATGACAACACACTTCTTTGAAGAATTATTACAAGTGGGGACCTGCCCCAACATATAGGAAGACCGTTTATATATCCCTGTAGGGAAATTGGTTTCGCAGCACAATAACAAGGCATTACATTACATAATTGCAGAGTTACCAATATATGTACTCATAATGTGCACCCATACACATACATACCATAATGATCAGACCAGCTGATACTTAAGTACCATGCTTTGGATCACAATGCACTTCGATGTGTGAGGTGGTGCTGCGGAGGGATATTCTTTTGATTTGAGCTCGAAGTTAGCAAGCGTTCTCGAGAAAAACAAATTCTGCCTTTAAAGGATAAAAAACAATTGAATATGAAACATTTTTGTTGTGTCTTAAGGCCAATTTATGCTTCGAATCTACCTATAGCGTAGGCACAACGTAGCCACGTACCACACACTGTACACTGACAAGCACCTCGCCAAACATGTAACTGCACATCATTAATATACTTTAATATACACATTTACACATACTTTAATATTCTGCTTGACAACTTTGCACCCTTGTTTTTTTCACTTTGTATTGTGGATGTTACTGAAAATACAAATAGGCCTTGTGGCAAGCCGGAAAGGGGAACAGACGACCAGCAGACGTAGGTAGGTTTTCTAATTTATTAACAATACACAGCGATGCCTCAATGTACGTTTCGTAGGTGTTGATTATTCGGTCCATGTTGTCTGGGGGTTCTTCTCACTCCTTACTTGCTCTCTGCCCATTGTCTGGTATCTTGGCCTTCTTATCCTCTCTTCCTGTGATCGGTAATCTGTGAGATGAGCTACACCTGGTGCTCCGCCAATGCGAGAGTTGTTTCGCTGCCACGTATCGCCTTTCCCATACAATGCCGGCGGTCTGATGGGTCCCCTCCTTCAGGGGATAGCCGGCATGCCACAGCCTACAAATAAACAATAACAACTTGATTTAATAACAGGTCTTAATTTACATGGTTACATGCCATTTACTGTATATGTTTATTTATTTACTGTACTTCCTTACAATTTACTGACAAGTTGGCCATGACGCTGATTCTTCCATGAAACAATTCCCTAGAGCTATTCAAAGAAGGAAATGCCTTTCCTCATTAATGTCTCTTAGTGACCGGACAATCACTGACTATTCACCTCCCTCTGCTTCAATCAGTGCAAGGGTCATACAGGCCATCTGCTCTGACATTCTTGTTTGTGTTGCAGTAATTTCACTAAAGGTAACTACTGTTTAACATCTATCAACTCCAACTCCAACATGATCCCCTCAGTTTCATTCAGTACACAACAAAGCAGTGAAGAAACTCAGCAGTGGTGAAGAAACTCAACACAGTGGCAGAGAAACCCCACTGGCAATTAACAATTTGGCTGAGTGAACCAGACACACTATAAATGCTCATGACAGCATAGGCCACTTGTGTATGGCTCTATGTATATCTACACACAACCATGAATTGCGCTTTACTGCTTATGAGGTCTTTCCACAGGTCACATTAAGCTTATCGTCGAGAGCAATTACCAATGATCAAGGATCAATAATTTCAAGTTGTATTGGCTCCCCATTGATAAAGGCAGGGTTAGAGGATTGCAACTTTCTGAAATTGATGGAGATTTATTTTGTTTTAATGGTGTTAAGGAGGATGAATGACTTCTCATCCAAGTTTAGGAAATAATCAAGAACAGGAGGCTCACTCACTAGGGTGGTGTGGATAGCTCACGGGGTGGGGGGAGTTTATGTAGACGTTTAGAAACTAATCAGCCACCACTGAAAGAGAAGCTTCTATAGTAGCCCTGATTGAAATTTAAGTTAAAAAGCAAAAGTGTAACTTCAGCCAACACACATCTGTGTCATTGAAATATCTTGAAGCACTACAGTAGGTCTTACATTGCAAAACTTGATAATATGCATACCATAGCTAAGGCGTTTTCCCTGCAAATGATGTGTAATATGTTTGGAGAACTGTTTGGAATGCAGGTTAGTGACATCTCAGCGTGGATTACCTCAGGCTTGAAAATGTATCTGCGTCGTAAATTTTAGGTCATGTAGTATGGTGTATGCATGCATACTACCTGCTCATATTAGTGAAGAGGCTATCATTTCACAGGACTTGCATATAAGGGTTAATGCTAAAACGGGGTTGCATTTTTGCGATAATTTCAAATGTGAGGACAGATTGCTCTGATGGCAAAGGTATTTTCCCTGACACACACATCAGCACAATGTACATCTCCTCGCACCTCTTAAACACACTCACAAACACCTCCCATCCAGGCTTGAGAGACAATGGTAAAGTTTCTTCTTCACTTGTCATGTCTATCTTCTTTAATCCCCCTCCCCCCCCGTCAATCCTTCCATCTCTCAATCACACTGTTTCACCCCTCGGTAACAACAAATCCCTCTGTCTGCCGCATGTCACTGCTGACTTGCTCTCAGTCGCCGGTGAACTCAAAAACAACAAATAGCTTGTCAGCCTGTTCACCATGGGTTACCAAGGAATCGGCCTCACGCTCTCCGCATGTCGGCTTCTGAAATCACTAGGCTATTTATCTTTGCCCCCCTTCCCCAAACACTTCAGTTTTGTCTCTTTTTCTTTCACATTCTCATGATCTTTCTGGCCTACAGTATATCAGTGCTTTCCATCAGCTCAAAACAGCGACACACTTTAAAACACACTTCACTACCACCAGTGTAGATGGATAATAAGTAAACTATTGGATGGCCATTTATTTAAAAGCAGAGCTATTTAAAGTTATTTTGGTTGGTTTGGTTGGTTATTTTAATATGCATACATTTTTTTTATAATAATACACTAGCACATGCATAATGTATGCAAACACATATGACTTTTGCTAACATAACGGTATCACAGAATGTCTGATGACGAATATGACGATGATGGTTTGATTAATTTAGAGCAGAGGTCTTCAACAGGGGTCCGGGACCCCCAGGGGGTCCTCAGAGGTACTGCAGGGGGTCCTCCAAAAAATGTGATCCCAAACTTATTTATTATAAATGCAACCTGTGCTATAAATACCGTATATACTAAATCTGTCAATTCTTTGAATGGCTTTGTTAGTGGTCTTTTTTTATACATGGCAATATAGTCCGCTCTGTATATTATTGTTTGCCCAGCAACTAAATATTTGATACCATATGTGAAAGGGGGTCCCTGTGACATGTTTCTATCAGCCAAGGGGTCCTTGGCTTGAAAAATATTTAAGACCTACGGGTTAGAGATTAGCATGAACCAGTGGGCACAGGACAGCCTCACAGATGCACATGTGATAATAAATGCCCATGCCACAGAACAGCTCATGGTCATGCTGGTGGCTAGCTAACATACAGTACTATATTTGGACTTTTTTTTCTATTTCTAAGTAGCTATCACTCAATGGGCCCACAGTATAGGCTATGGAGTAATTGTTGTGCTGTTTGTGGGTTTATCGCCAGTTAAGCCATCTGTCATTTTCTTTTAAACTGTTTCAAAGGTCATGTTCAAACCGTGAAATCCCATGTGATATTCAGTTGCACATCTTGGTATGTGTGTACCGATTAAAACTAACTGTTCTAACTAGTGAAGCCTAGTGAAGTCTAGAATAAAAACGTGTCTCTCTGCCCCGTCCTCTTAATTGAGTAAAGTTTGAGCTTCTCAGTTTCTCTTTTTTCCTTCTCCATACAGAGTGGAAGTGGTTGCAATTGAAAGTCCTGAGGATAATTCCATTGATCAGGTAATCAACCTCTCATTGCTACAGTATACTGCAGAAATCTATATTCCACAGCCCTGGCTCCGTATATAGGAACATAAACATTGTATTGATTTTTATTTATACAAATTGGTTAATTGTGTTATGCTGGTGGATGATGTTTTGAAGACTGCAAGAGAAGAAACTGGTATGACAACTACAAACATGAACACAACTAATTTAATGAAGAGTCTTGCTAAAACGTGTGGTAAACGGAATATTTAGACATACTATATTACTGTATATTAGGCCTATGACAGCCTATACAATCTTTGTAACAAGCATTTTTTTGTATATTAACATTGGCCATATATTTAACAACAAAAGACCCTATATATATATATATATATATATATATATATATATATACATACAGTATCTTTATATATTATTATCTGACCATGTACACCTAGTTTATATTTAGCAAAGGTCACTACAGCCCTCACTTTCAACAATATAGCAAAGAACACACATTAGTATAACCTATGGAATGTTATTATTTAAAGTCTATTTAAAAGCAGACATCTCGCACACTCGCTCGTTCCATTGTGTTCTCTAAACGCTAGAAAGGACTCTTGCCTAGCCTCGGAACGACCCGACTTGGAAGGATTATTCCTACCAAGGAAGCATCCTTGATATCAGGGTTTTTAAATGCTCTATCATTTTTGAACTGTTAGCATTACTTTAAGCTGCACCTGCAATATTTTATGAACTTTTCAAACTATTTGACACATAATCCCCAAAGGTGAGTGATTCATAGTTTGCTAACTAACAAACTATTTCACTTCCAATATATTTCCATCAACCTGACCCAGTGCTGTAGATGCTTTCTGTCCATGGTCAGATGGTATGCTATCTTCAGCACATAGCTTCTGTAGGTATCAATCTTATCTACACTAACCACTGCTTTTATTTTGATGTGTGTTCACTGCCTGGGAACAATCTTTCACAGATCGCTGGTAGGTATTTGTTCATACAAAAGACAGAGAAGAGAACACTCATCATCTTGATTATGGCCATTTTCTAGGCACAGGCAGAGCTTGGCTGTGCACTCATTTGAACTTGGTTTCTGTAGTACCAATGACTTTGTTCCTCTAAACTTACTTGTCTTACATGTCCTTCAATTTGTTTGGACGTTGTTTTTGGTGAAATATCTAATATATAGATAGCATACCGCAGTGGTCCCCAATCCTGGTCCTTGAGGGCTGCTGCCTTGCATGTTTTAGATGTCTCCCTGCTCCAACACACCTGTTTCAAATGAATAGCTCGTTATAACGACCCACTCATTTGAATCAGGTGTGTTGGAGCTGGGAGACATCTAAAACATGCTGGACAGTGGCCCTCCAGGACCAGGATTCCCCACACCTAGTTTACATGATAGAGTTATTCTTTCAGTTAGGTTATGCTTCGGATTGAAAGTTCAATCGGGTTGGGCCTTTCTCTTCCGATTGAGGTGTTTATATGGAGCAGTTTAATTTTAGTTGGGCTTTTCACTAGATTCCAATCAAAATAATTGGGTCCATGTAAATGCAACTAGTGACTGAAATACTGATATGTGGTCCATTTTATAGCCCCTGCTTTTTCTAAATAATCCCATTAAAATTTTGCCAGTTATCAAAAATGTTTGACTATTTATTGGTCCAGAAAGCCTACCTTGACTGTCAATCACACAAATGTACACACAGCTCAAACATGCTTGTCAGAGACACTTCTCAATGGCAGACCAACGGGAAGCAAAATCTTGACTGCTATTCTTTTTTTTTAAAGCTCTTGCAAGTGACATCAATTGTATTATACAATGACTATAGTATTAGTATACTAGTATAGTATAGCTGGTTGGTGTTCTAAAGTATGTTGCTTTCTTTGAAGATAATGGAAAATTGGTAACAGTTACAGAGTAACAGTCTAATAGGCATCCCTTGTATTAATAAGATAGTCGTACTGTGAATATTACAGTATAGGATGACTACTAGAATACAGCGGTTGTGTGTTAATTGCCCCCCAGTGACATAGCTGATGTTGCGCGGGTATACTTGTCTTCCAGCGATGCATAATGGCCTTACTATTTCATCTTGGCTCAGTTGTTTATTTAAACACTCAGATTGACCACATGAAAGCAGGTACTTTAAAGGCACTTTGGATTCCTTGCACAATAATGCTATATGGTACATCTTGCAGGCCCCACTACAAATACGCTTATAGTACTTGGTGGACTGGGGCACGAGAGGTGCCATTCTAGGCAGCTCCCTGGCATTATGAGGCCAAAGGGCAATGGGAGAATAGAGGAATGGGTCCCGTGCTAAGGCCCTTGGGCCTCATCCAACAGGCCCAGGCTAAAACCCCAGACAAACTGGAAGCAATCTGCTCGTCGCACATCGTTTTCTAGCTGAAAATGTATCACCTGCTTACATTCCAGGCTTTGGTTGCCTAGGTCTCCCTCTCATATCACCAAATTAATCACGTCGCCTGAAGTGGACATTATTTTCACTCCGTACCCACCCACATTTCACCTGTCGACACTTTAAGTTGCTGAACCTCATTGACTTTCACTTGTCGCTACATCACTGCTAGTTATCAATTAAAGTCAGGGCCTGGGGTGCCTCATGAGAAACAAGTGTAGGTCACTTGATATAATAATAATATTATTAATTAATAATACTATTATTATTATTATAATAATATTATAGCACCTTTCATACATGAGTTGCAGTTAAAAGTGCTTTATAATTTAAGACATTTAAAGAACAAAAGGATAACATGTTAAATGAAATTCAACAATAAAAAAAGAATAAAGGAACAATATATTGCAAACAAGAGGCCATGATAAAAGCCATAATGTAAGGTAAAAAAAATTAAACTATTCCCTAGAGGTGGATTTCCTTTATCGTTCCAGCTGGCTTGTTCCTTCTCAGTGGACACTTCTAGCGGTACTTATTTGCCTGTCCTATATGCCACCCGTAGGATATAGCCCCCAGAAACTCTGGGGCTTTCTGGGTTATTGTTTTGCATTTCCATCAAGCTGGTACGCAGTCTTCCCAGAGGGCCTTGGTGTCTCTATACAGTGCTGCTAATAGAAGTTCTCTCATGATCTTCAGGCTGTTTCAGGAAAGCCAAGTGCACAGGAGAGCAGGCCAGACACAACACAGGGCCTGTAGCATCGTCTGGACAGCAGGTATCTTCTCACTGCAGAGATCATGCGGTCACATGCACACATCTGCTTACGCACACGAAACATGTGGCTGGGCTGGGAAACAGTCCTAATGCTTTGTTCCACAACAACATAGATGAGAGGGTGGAGTTTAACATTCCAGACTTATATGTCAGAAAAAGTCAACACATTAACATGTTTCTTGATTTTGAACTCCAACTGTGCTTTCTAGTACGTTCCTACACAAGCAATAATAATTTGCTTTACCAAATTCTTTGGAAATTCTTTGCAAAGAAGTTATATAATTGAAATTGTGTCTGTGTAAATGTAATTAAAACCTGGACATTTGGGCCCCCATTTAAAATGTTGACAATTCTCTGAGAGGACTGGGTGTATTTCACAGATTGTATTGGAGGGGTCCAATAAAACCCACAGGTTCATCACAGCCCAGTGTTCCAAACGGTCGTTGCCTGTCCAGGGTTGCTGTACACAGAAGAGGGGAGAACAGTCAAACATGCTGGGCTAATCCTAAATGTAATCCATACAGGTAGTCCAGGGGTCTAGAATACAACCAATACCACTTACTACTCCTTGCTCGAGAGAGTAGCCTCCTACCTCCCCTCTTCCTCGTTCCAGATTGTCTGTCAGTCAGCTGCATTATCCTGGGGGCAGGGTTGATGGCCTGATGGCTGCACCTTACTGGGGATGAACCTTGCTGACCCTTCCAGACCTTTCCCCTCTGTAGGCGTTTGCGTGCGTGCGTGTGTTTCTTACAAACCTGTATTGATTTAACGGACACCTGTGGCCTATACTACGAATAGAGTTTAGCTAACCAAGATTTAACTCTAGGTTATCAGGGAAACTAAGGGTTGACAAACTCTGCCTGCCTACATTGGTGTTAAACGATACTATGACTGTGATGAAGATGTTTGTTAGTTGAGTCAGTGTTAACTTCGTTTGAGTTTGTACGCATTCACATAAAAGGGCAAGTTTTTGTGTAAAGGCGCATGCTCTGCTTGTCCCCCTTGTGTTCTCAAATTGAAACATTATTGACACTATGCAATTTTAAGGCAAGATATTGCCAGTTACCTGAGAAAGTACAAAAAGCCTATTTGATCTTCAGAATGTCCGGCAAACACAACAAATGCGAACAGCCTTTCTTGCATGCAAATAATAGGCCTCCTGTACCTTACCCTGATGTTAAAATCTGATTTCACAAATGGCCCAATTCTTCATCATCGCATATTCTTCATTATGGACAAGGAATGGAATTTAACTATTTAGGCTTTATAATAGGAATATCAATATTAACATTTAACTTAATTATAGGCCCGATCATATAGCCTATATCCTACTGATAAATGTTTTATGTGTATTTCAATAGCTAGAAATACTGCTTTGTCATCTAAAATAAACTATAAAATTTGCGGTTTTGGCCTAATCGTTCGACAGAGCAGCGCACAAAACGTTTACTTGAGATTGTGAGTGGAGGTGCAGTGCTTATAGTGCAAGATCGAGTTAACTATAGACATAAACTGCTCGGAGCAGTTAATGCTGCGTAAATTGTTATGACAGCACATCTCGCACAAAACTTCTTCACATTTCGTAGTATGGGTTACTAGGCAAGTTACACCCGATATGGCAAAGTTACCTGGATAAGCCAGTTACCTTCATTCATAGTATACGCGTACAGGTGGTCCGCTGACTCAGTTTTAGGACTGATTCACTAATTACAGCACGTGAACTGTAACAAAGTCCATTGTCACCGTAGCTAAGCAAAACTGTAAAGGAAAAGTTTAAAAGTTTAGTTTAACACTGATAACACATCCTAGATCTGAATGAATGAACTAATCGTATGAAATACTTTCGTCTTTATATAGTTGAATGTGCTGACAACAAAATCACAGAAAAATTATCAATGGAAATCAAGTTTATCAAACCATGGAGGTCTGCATACGGAGTCACACTCAAAATCAAAGTGGAAAATGTCTCACATTTTGGCCCAATGAAGCCAAACAAAGACAGAGATATTTAGCCTGTGACACATTGCACAAAAAGTGTCTGCGGAGCAGAGTAGATATGGGCCCATATTCACAAAGCATTTTATCTTACCACTAAGTACTCCTAAATCATACTAAAGGTTCCCTCCTAAATTCTATTCACAAAAGCAGCTGAGACCAACTTTCACTACATAATTAGGATAATTCTTAAGATGAGAGAGGCTGGAGGGGAGCAATGGCCCTTTGGTTTAAGTAACTTAGGAATCATCTTGACTACCCCTTACTAGTTTTAGTATTAATGCTAAAATGCTTGGTGAAATAGGCCTAATTTTAGGACTCCTAAAGTTTTGGTCAAACAAATCTTGTTAAGAGTTTCTCCTGAATCGAGAGGTTAGAAGCTACTTTTAACCATAAACTGTTTTGGATCTACTCCAATGTTAATATGAGGTTGCACACTGCACGCGACACATTTAGCTTGTTTTAGCCTTGCCCCACAATTTCATCTATTGTAGTTAAATGTATTCTTAAAACTATTGTTCCCCTGAATTGCTGACTTATGTAAATATCTTCTTGGTTATTTTTATGCAACATTTTATTTGATGGGAACAACGCAGTTTTACTTTACTAACCATAGAAAGTCACATAGATTGTGATAGGGTGCAAGCCAGTGGCACGTAATTGTGACGGGGTGAGCTGTGAGTACGCATGCATGCACGCACGCACGAAGACTAATACTGAAGACTAAGATACAGGATTACAATAACATACAATATGTTGCATACAGTGCATGCATTACATGCTGCAACAAATAAGCAAACATATTACTGACTGGTTGTGTTATATGAAAGACCTACCTCCCAACGACTGTATTTGATTTTTAAAATCGTAGTAACAGCTATTTTGCATCTGTTCCCTAGTTGAGTTTTCACCAATATAGGACCAAACTAAAATATAAAAAGATTGTATATCTGTAGTAAAGTACATTTCAGTTGATCATGTATTCTAGATTTGACAACCATTTTTAGATGCATGATGCAGTACTTTACAATTGCCATTCACTGAGGTCCTGTGAACTCAGTGGCCTGCCGTGCATAAAGCAGGTGACCCTTCAAGTCAGGCCACGCCTCCAAATCAATATATGTATCATAGCCTGACACAGCCTAAGCCTGTCATCAATTACACCTTTATAGACTAGGCCTATAGGTATTATAATAATTTAACTGTAATGTGATTAAGGGCTAAATAAAACTGATTTGACTAATAATAGGCTACTAATAATGATAA
>JAODLL010004002.1:8650-34346 GCA_026546735.1 Forbesichthys agassizii | reverse complement strand
TGAATAAATCATGATGAGTATTGAGTATGTATCGGCCCGATGTCAGTAGTATCTGTGCATCTATTACAAGAGGTGCACCGATGAATACATCATGATACAGCTACGAGTATGTACCATTCGGCATCGGCCTGACCCGAGTAGCATCTTTTACTGGAGCTGCACCGATGTATCATGATACAGATACAAAGTACGACTCTGGCATGTAGTACAATACGGTATCGGCCCATTCCGAGTACCAACGAGAAGTATCGCTGTGTCTTGTACCAGAGGTGTGCCAATGCTGCTTATGTAAGACTGACACCAAGTACTTAGAATATCTGCCGATACGGAGTACAGATGAGACTGCTTTATTTAATTATTATTAATAATTATTATTTTATGAGTAGTACCGGTGCATCTCTAGCTTTCACATTACACATGGTTTGTTAATTTGCATTTGAAGACTTTGACGGATTTGTTGTTGCCCGTATGAGGCAGGATACGATACTGGTATGTGTGTTACTTTGACCCAGTGGTTCTAGTCGGGAGTTGGCCTGCTTGTTGGCAACCTTGAGCACAAGCCCCTACTGCTAAATGACCTGGTTGTAAACCTTGTAATTACACTTAAAGGTGGAGTCAGGGATTACGGAGAAAGATTCTGGATGTTTACAAGAAAGTACACAGCCCTGGTTCTGTAAATGGGAAGACAAAGTGGTGCACACAACACTACCCCAGCCATGGCAATGGGTGTCCAATGTAGTTAGGAGGGGGGAGGCCCGGCCTCCACTAGGAGCACCCTCCACCTTTTTTAAAAAAATATAATTAACGCCAAGGTTTACAGTCAGGCGAGTTAACAGCAGCGTTTATCCCATGCCACTTGGAAGAAGTATAGTAACAGTATTACTGTATTATGGTTATAGCGTTGGGGAGTACCATCCATCATCCCTGACTCGTAAGCTTGACTTGTAAATAAGATGTTGCATGTTGCACACTATTTTACAGTGCATCTACAATATTGCTGCTAAATGTTTTGTTGTCGTTTGTGTGTGTGTGTTTGTGTGGTCATCAGGTGTCTGCTGACGTCTCAGACTCGCCAGTTGAAGAGGACGACTGTCCCCAGGCCAACACGTTAAACAAGCGCGACACTTTGACCTGGATGGACTTTGATGACAGCCAACCAGAAAGTCCTCAGACACCAAGGTACTGGCTGTAATGTAGCATTACCCCCCCGTCGGGTCCGTCCGCTCTGTACCACTACCGCTGTAGTTGTTTACACTCTGTACGCTCATGCGTCATCAAATGTAAATGCCACTTCAGGTACCCCAAGGTTTTGGCAGAGAGGTTTGGGATTACCAAAGAGCTGAAGATCTTGCTGAGCAGGACTCCTTCACCAAGTCCTGTAACCAGAGTGTCGATCTTCCTCACTCAGGTAAAGTGGGGTTGGAGGAGGGCAGGTATTCCTTCTTAAAACCCTTTAGTGGCGTAACAGATCACCCCCACGGTTCGGCAATCACGTGAATCACAGATTTGCACATTTTAACTATCATTGTACCACGATCCGAATCGTGAGTTTTGTGATCCGTTGTACCACTCTCCCATGGTCTCATTTCTTTTGCTTGTATTTATTTTAAATGGTCATCTCCAGGGTGACTCTGAGCCGACCTTTGACCTGAGTGATGCCAGCCCCACCAACGCTTCCTTGAGCCCCGATGAAGGTACACGTGCTCTCTCTCTCCCCCCCACTGTCTTTTCTGCTCTCCCCCATCTCTCCTCCTCCCCCACATGGTTGATCCATGACCACAGCTGTTTTTTTCCCTTTCCAGATGTTCCAGCTGTGTATCCCATCTTTGGCTCCGCCTCCAAAAGGTGACGCCGCCTCCATTCTATAATCTGTCAATCATTATCTCTGCATCTGCTGTTTGTAAAGAGTAGTGTTTCGATAAGTGCTATGGGATACTGAGCTTGAGGCCCATTTTTACTTCTGCGTGGAACGTGCGTCTTGCCTACGGCGTAGGTTCAACGCGTTATGCTTCTACGTCGGCCGCACGGACCTGTGCGCGTTGACTGAGCATGCGATTGATGCGACGTGGCAAAATGCGGAAGTACCATCTTTGAAATGCGCCTGAATTAGAACTCTATTAATGTAAAAAGTTTTCAAATGAGCGTATACAAAATATGTATTCCAGCCAATCTTTTCGTTACACCAACATGTATCATAGGAAACAATCTGCTGACACAAAATAGTATTTATAAAAGACAGCCTTTCGCTGTCCGTACAACAAGGAAATCCACGTGCAGTTGTAGGCTAGTCTTGGTTAATAATGCTCAAGCAAGACATGCGTTTCTTTCAAAGTGAGACAGCCTGTGCATGCATGAAGGCTATGGCGTTGTAATAAACACTCCAAAGCACTACTCTAGTATATGGGCTTGCATCCAAAACCCTGCTGCGTCAAATCGACGTGCAGACTGATGGGTAGTTCCATTTTTATTTTTTAATATTTTTTTTTAAAAGAGATGCACGTCTGCACACGGGAGCCCTGATTGACGTGGTGTTTTCCTCCCTCATCCTCCAGGCCCCAGAGGAGGAATGTGGCGTACTGCAGCACCCCCTCTGGCCAGACAGCAACACTGCAGCCCCCGGCCTCCGCTGCCAAGGAGCGCAGCCTGCGCAAGATGCGAGACCACCAGACGGAGGACCAGCTCATCATCGTACGTTGTCGTGGTTCCCCCCCTCGTCTCTCACTGTTGGTGTGGTTTTTCCCCCCCCCCCCCCCCCCCCCCATTGTCAAGCTTATTGATATAGCCCTTTACACATTGCAGTCTCTCAAAGGGCTGTACAGCCTACATTTCACATGGAAACAAACAACACCCCCTTAAACTGCTCCCCTCCCTATTGTCACACCATGTTGTCGTGGTTCCCCATCACGTGCTGTCACACGCAAACATAAACATAAACCTGCATTACAAACAAATGTGTGGTTCTGTGGGTCACTGTAGAGTGTAGCTTTAGAGTGTGTGTGTGTGCGTGTGCTCCATCAGGACGCAGGTCAGAAGCAGTTTGGCGCAACGACCTGCGGCTCCTGTGGCATGGTGTACAGTGCTGACAGCCCTGAAGACAACCTGCAGCACAGCCAGTTCCACCAGCGCTTCCTGGAGAGCGTTAAGTTCGTGGTACGTGGCCTCCTACTTGTGTGTGTCCATCTGCGTACAGAGTATACAAATGAATGGTGCTGTTAAGACATGATTACAACATGCATCATGAGCAGTGTCCAAAATGATCACCTGCCCTGGGTAGATTGTTCGTTTGACGAGTAAATACTCTCAGAAACTATCCGCCACAGCGGCGGGTAAATGTTAGAATAAAGTAGGCATGTAATAAATCACTATCTTGAGTATCTCTCTGAGCCTGATCTTTTTTCTTCTAAGCCTAGCTTAACCAACTGATCATTCCGTAGCAAAATAGCCAGTCAGAGAGAGCAAGGGAGGTATTTTTGCGATGTCTGAACAGCCATGAGGAAATATTCAATGTCTAAAGCATATCCAATGTTCAAGGCATATAAAAATGTTTTATTTTAATGTATATCTCAATTACACCATTCTCCTACTTGTGAAATAGTTTTTGCATGAAAAAGTGGGATGGACCCTAACGGCCTCTGTTCTGCTTGGGGTTTTCCAGGGCTGGAAGAAGGAGCGGGTTGTTGCTGAATTCTGGGATGGAAAAATCATCCTGGTTCTGCCCGACGATGCCAAATACGCCCTCAGAAAGGTCGTGGTGCTAGTTCAGCTTGTGTGACACCAACACAGTCCCCCTGAATGTGCTGGGACTCGCTAGCCACCCTGAAACTCACACGAGCTCCAGTGTGACTTTGCTGCTGGTAGTCAGTCTGCAACGCCTCCATTGAGAAGCCTTTTGTCATAGAAGTGCTAGTACACGTCACTAAACATGATTAGACTATCTACCCTTTTGATCTCACTCAATCAAGAGAGTTTAAATCAGCTGGGGTGCCTGTAAAAACTATACGGCTGGAACACAATTGGCAGTTTGAGGTCACCTTAGGGGAAAAACGTTCGGTGACTGCTGAATGTTCACATGGAAACAAACCACATCCCTTAACCTGCTCCGCTAGTGCAGTGTTTTATTTACTCATTTCAGTTGTTACATATATTTTAAGCAGTAATGGTAGCCTACTGGCACTTATCAAACAGAACAATGCCTGAAAACAGACAGAATCATGTTCCTGTCCTCCGTATAAGTTTAACCTCCGACTTGGTCATTGAGTTAGTAGTGAGTCGTTGTGCATGTCAATCAAAATACCTCTCCTATGAAGGAGGCGGATCTTCTACTACTAAGGCTCTGACTCCCTAAGCTCTGCTTCCTTTTAGGCCGAGGACGTCCGTCGTGTAGCGGACAGCGAGCTGGGCTTCCAGCAGGTGGCGCTCAGCTGCCCTCAGCAGGCCAAGACGTACCTGTTTGTCAACACGAAGCGCATGGTGGTGGGCTGCCTCATCGCGGAGCATATCAGACAGGTGGGCCAGTATAGGTGTAGTCAGCGTGTAGGTGTAGTAAGCTAATCACACTAAGGCCAGCCTTCTCAAGGGAGGAGCACGTCACAAACTGAAGGTTCCAGATTCATGCCTAACGGTTACCCAACCTTGAGGTCTGTCTGTCTGTTAGAAGATACATAAAATGGTACATACTTGAAGGTGTAGTCAAAGATTGTAAGCTAATATTTTCTTTTCTTTCAAAATTCACCAAATAACTCCTCGCATTTCGCTAGCTTACCGTTAATACTGTTCCGGTACTTCTACACAACCATTAATTGGAACAAAAACAAAGCGGTGAACGCTGCTCACATCAACAATGCCCTAGGCTTCACATGTTTTAGTCTGTGGGGGCTGAGATTCTGAGGAAGTTTGATTTGAGAGCTCAGTTTGCAAGCCTTATCGAGTGGCTGGCTGACCCTGCCTTTAAGTCGCCATAGTAACTGACCCATGACCCCTTCCCTCCTGCTGCAGGCCTACCGGGTGCTGGACCAGGCAGAGCGACCCAAGGACCTGCGGGGGGGCGACTTCATGGAGCACCACCGTACCTGGTGTTGCTCCACCAGGCCAGAGGGGGCGCTGTGTGGGGTCAGCCGCATCTGGGTGTTCAGCCTGGCCCGCAGGCAGGCCATCGCCACCCGTCTGCTAGACACACTGAGGTACTGCGGCCGGCTGGGGAATATGTTGCACTGGTTATATTTTGTTTTGACAACATCGATGCGTGAGCCTTACGCTATGTGGCTTAGGTCAAAGATACACATATTGAAAACCAATATGGAGCACTGTAATACATTTCAATGGAAGCGGAAATGGAATGCTTATGTTCTCTTAAGTGGGCGTGTTACACACGGCATTTTGCTGTGGAGTCTGACGTAGGCTAGCTGTAGACCTGTCACAATAATGTTATATCTATCTATCGACTTATTGTGCGATATATATATAAACTTAACCTAGGTAATTTCTCAGACAGCAATAATAGTGTATTTACACGCATGTTGCTGACATAAGTCAGTAAAGCCATGTTGCGCTGCTCTTGTCTGTCTGACCGCTACACGCAGCGCCACATACACACAGAGAAGACAACGACTGCCTAGCGTTAAGTATTTATCCCGACTACGTTTAAAAGAATAAATGTGAAAATACGGCATTCGTTTTATTTGCTTCAAGGGTTGTTTAATAGCCTACTACTAATTGCCAAACAATTAACCTGGTTTAACCAGCCACAACTAATCATTCATGTCGCATGACCATAGTGGAAGCAATGCATTCAGAATTGTCGGACAGTTTTCCGTTTGCTTTTTGAGTTTGCCGCAAACGGTTTGAGTAGGTTATTCTCGGCGAACGTGCATTTAAACTGGATGTTTAAATGTAATATTTTTTGAATGTTTACAGAAAACATTCAAAGTTCAAGTTAAAAGCAAACATGATCACCACGAATGTTGGACGATTATGACATGAAAATGTATGACTGCAAACCTGATGATTAAGTTGACATTTTACCGCTTTCTTAATGTTAACAACTTTGGGTTTGCTTTACAAGACACGCTACTTAGCCACATACTGTAACAATCTCCCAAACATGAACACTTTTACGTTTTTGCTCATGTAATTCACAGCCAGCCTATACCGCGACAGTTCTGTCATGCATGCTATTAGACATGTGTGTTGGATGCTTGTTTTGATGGAGCAATATTTTGTAGCGACAGTAGTAATATAGTAGTAGTACACTACTATATTAAAAGGTTCCGTGTTTCAGTTTAACTACCTCTCCCTGGTTCCCTTGTTGACTCGTTTAGACTGGATTATTTAGTCAAATTAAAATATTGTTTATTGCGATTATTTCTGGGACAATGTATCAACCAACAAAAAACTTATCGTGACAGGCCTAGCTTAATTTTGACTTTGTCGTGAGAGTCAGTCAGGAGAGCTTGGAAATGGCTGTTTCAGGCTAGTAAACCAAGTGTGTTGCCAATCGCTGTCGCACTGTTAGCGTGGTTTAGGTGTCATGAAGGCAACTTGAAAACAACAATGAATAACAAAGGTAGTAGATCATGCAATATAGCATGTTTTTAGAAACATGTAGGCTGACGAATGAATGCATTTATCTATCATTTCTGTATTATAGTAATTGGGGTGCATATGAATTTCATCATACCTGTACAAATAATTATATTCCATATTGTTCTCCTGCAATGACAGAATTCTATTGTTTTCCTCCAATGACAAATGTATTTTATTGTTCTCCTGAAACAAA
Source organism: Forbesichthys agassizii (assembly GCA_026546735.1). Taxonomy (NCBI): domain Eukaryota; kingdom Metazoa; phylum Chordata; class Actinopteri; order Percopsiformes; family Amblyopsidae; genus Forbesichthys; species Forbesichthys agassizii. Next base: position 27,571 of record JAODLL010004002.1, on the reverse strand, counting down.
TAATTATACTATTCTCGTCTGTCTCCAGGAGCACCTTTGTGTACGGCAGCCACCTGAGCAAGGACGAGATCGCCTTCTCCGACCCTACGCCCGACGGCAAGCTGTTTGCCACAAAGTACTGTGGCACACCCACCTTCATGGTGTATAACTTCATCGCCTGAGGCTGCCCGGGAGAGGAGGAGCAGGAGTCTACAGCGATGCTGGTTTAGAGGCTTCATATATTCAGCGGCACCCGAGACCCCGAACTGTTGGTTGTTTAACGGGCCCGTGCCTTCGTTTGCTTCTGTAAATAGCCGTGGTTCGTTCAGGGTCCAGTGATGTGAGAACATCTCTAATGACCTCAGGTGTCATGTTTGTTAAGAACCTGATGTGTCTTTCCCATATATTCAGACACTGCCGTGCGTTCTGTAATAGTGGGTATGAAAACGACGGAGGAAATATTCTTGATGTTGGTTTGAATGCGTTTCAACTTGTGTGTTTTTAATTATGTGAAGGCTTTTGTCAAACTAGGATTGCCTGGCGTTCTGTTTCAGCCATGCACGTTTCGTGATGTTCATTTTTTTGTTTGTTTTTTTAAATACAAGTTACAGGTTTTTTCTGGACACCTGATGGAAAATATTTAAATTCACTGGCCTGTTATGCAAGTTTCCAAGGTCAATGATTGGCGTACCTGCTTGTACATATTTTAATAAAAATTTCTTTATGAATCTGATCCAAAAAAACCTTGAGCACATTCAACAGTACCTTGGCATACACACTACCAGTAGAGATGGAGAACATTTCTAGTAGAGGTGATGTAGTACAAATAGATACCTTAAAGCCAAAATAACCAGTTGAGGTTCAACAAAATATCAGTTCTGCTTTAAATGTATAGTTTTACTTGATGCAAGAAGAGGCTGGAATAAAGTTTGGTACAGGTTTTCGGTAGCACCCCTGGGGAAATGATACTATGGATATCGTTCAAGTGTTCTTGTAGTACATTGTCAAAGAATCCCAAAAAACACCATTTACTACATATAAAAAATACGATGGTTACACATAGCAGTTATATGTATCTGCTAACATACATAAGAGGATCTAAAGTGAACCTGAAAAGACAAAGATCCAGTTTAGTGCAATAATATCAGATCTATTGGCATTTACGAAGAGCAGTTGTGATGTTCGGAATGTTTTTCAGACTTGTTGCAAGAGCAAAGTGCAGGGGGGGGGGGCTTTAGATCACATCTGCAACATAAAGTGCCTAATCTGTCTTATTAAGAAGAAAAGTAAAACCTAGTTTACTGTCCAATATCTGGTGAGACCTGCTGATCTGGGACAAGCGGGCAAAACTGACACCAGTCGATCACGATGATGCTGCTCTCCAACGCCTGGACGATCTGAGCAGCCGAGGGTCTCCTGCTGGGTTCCTCCTCTGTGCACAGGCAGAAGAGCTCCACCATGCGCTGGTACCCCGGCCCCAGGGCCTCCGTGTCCAGGGGGGGCCGGGTGCCTAAACGCTCGTAGTACGCATCCTCGTCAAAGCTCTCCTCCATGGAGTCATCTACCGGGGTGGCGGGGGGGAAAGAGAACACCATTACATTCATTATTCTTGTGCTTTTATTTTCTGACAGCATTAAAAATCTAAATGTTTCTGCATGTATATTGAAGACACTCAACGTAGAGCTCTCATTTAAATGTTTTTCCATTGTCCATTCTATGAATGTTCTGTAAAACAATAACAACTCAATGAAAAAGCATCCGGATAAGATGGAGAGAAAAAGCATCCTCTTGAAACATTCATTGCAAAGAAACACGTGTCATTTTATATCTCAAGACACAAGTGTGTCTATAAACGGTGCTGAGATATGAATGCAACACTTAAGTGCTAAACCTGTAGTTTCTCAAATGGCTACTTGAGGATGACAGCAATGTTAAAATAATAAAATTAAACATGTTTACAGCCTGGTAAAACATTTTTTAATTGTCTACGAAACTACATTCCCCGTTAATGGCAATTGTACTGATTATTTCTATAACTTAACAGTTGAGACAAGGGGAGTTACAGGCACAGCCAAGAGGGCTAGCAGGGGCCCGCACAGCAAACCGTTATGGGGGACGTCATGGAGGGCTTGCCCCGTTTGCACACACGGTCTACGGGTTGTCCTCACCTCCGTCGGCCCCCTCCAGCACCTCCAGGTGGGGCATGGCCAAGCTCATCATCTCCCACAGCGTCAGGCCGTAGGCAAAGATGTCCGCCCTGTCCGTGACCTCACCCCCCTCCTCGAGAGCCTCTTTGGGCTTCCAGGGCTCTGTGCCGACATAGCCCTCCTGGTGGTCCGCCACTAGGGTAGGTGGGGGGGGGGGGGCAATTAAGAGAAATGAAAAACAGGGAGATGGAGAGAGAAAGAGAAAGAGAGACTGATTGTTTTTAATATATGAAAATATAAACAAAAGTATAAATGTGGTCTCCTCTCCCCAAAGGCCTCTCGGGGAGATAACCACTGGCTGAGCCTCACACGTCATTAATTAGACTCGACGTTTGTTCATTTGTTTGAGTTGGAGCTCCACGCTCAGAGCATCTTGAAACAACGTTTTAGGCTTGTGTTTTCCATTTCCTCCAGGAACCAGAAACTTGGGGGGGAAACCACTGGCTGGGTTCGTACACAACAAATCATTTGAAAGAGTCAAGCTGATCGACCAATTCATCTATATTTAATAGAGATGTACACAAGTACACACACAGACACACCCTTACACATGGATGTCATTTAATGAACCAAGACTGTGTATTGGTTCAAAGAGTTTTGAAATATAGTCCTAAGAGGCTGTGGGGTTTGATGCACTGACTGATCAAATAATATAGTGTATTTCACCTCTAATAGAATAACTGATGCTTAAAGCAACCTTGTAAGGCTACACTACATTACTGTAGCAGAGAAGGACATTCCCAAAAAGCATGTTTTCAGTTTTCCCAGAGCCGGACAGACGCTCAGCTAGAGTGCCTCTACGGTCGAGCCCATGATTGACAGGTCTCCGTTACCTCTCATGTTCTCGTCCAGTCGCAGAGACACACCCACGTCGCAGATCTTGACCGTTTCAAAGTCGCCCCTGACGACGACGTTGCAGGACTTCATGTCGCCATGGAGAAGCTTCTTGTCGTCATGGAGATACTGGTAGCAGGGAAGCAGAGCAAGGTTCTCATTAGCACAATCTAATTAGGGCGTGCAGAGGCTTCCAAGGATGGAACAGAACCACGGTCTAAAAGCTCCTATTGTTTATCTGACCATAATTGTGTTAGCCTCAGCCGTTACTGTAAAACACATTGGACTTACGTCGTCACATGAAATGCCATTTGCTTTGCCCAAGGTCAGGTAGAGTACTATGAGAAAATGTTCAACCAGATTTGTTATTCATTTATAACTTATTTTTATTATTACGGGACTTTTCAGGCTATTTTCCCCAGGTCTCCCATCTGTGGTGGTCGCTGGTTACCAAAGTCTAACCAAACAACTCCGCTTGGAGAGTCAAGTCAGATATGCAGGCTACGGAATAAAGCGCCTCACTACCGCCACACTGTAACTACGGCTACAGGCGTGTGAGTGACAGCGCTGGCGGCCAACGTGCGCGTCCTACCTGCAGCCCCCGGGCCACCTGCAGGGCCACCCTCTCGATGGTGGTGGGGGGGAAGGCCCCCAGGGCCTCCTCCCGCCTCCTCTCGATCAGGTCGGTGAGCGACTGCTCCCCGCCGTACTCCATCGCCAGGCACTTGGCGCCGTCTGCCGCCGTGGCAACAGCGCGGAACCCTGGCGGAGGGGGGGGACGGACAGGGCAATCGCCACGGCGACGACGGGTTAGGGCAGGGCGGCACGATGCACACACAATGTATATTTACATTCTCTTCCCCTTATCATTCATCCCCCCCCCTCTCTGTTCTCTCTCTATCACCCCCCCCCCTCTCTCTCTGCTCTTTCTCCCCCCTCCCCCATCTGGACTCACCAACAATGTTGGGGTGGTCGATTCCCTTCAGGATCTCCGCCTCCTCGTCCAGCCTCTGCTGGTAGACCTTCATCTGCTGGGTAGCAGCACCTTTGCTGTTCACCTTCTTGACAGCCCATGGAGACGCGTTCTGGCTGCCAACCCTGGTGACAGCGGTGCAGTGTGTGTGAGACTGCCTTGATAAAAGCTACCCTGACAGTCACAAGTCCTTCTGGGGAGCCGTCCATTGAAACTGTTTAAAAATGGCAGCTGACTGATGATCTGTCTGTTACCGTTGTTGTTGTCAGTCGCCCGCAGCTATCTGTCGGACACTGATTGGCAAGATCAGCTGTTACACGGACTCAATCGCAAGGATTCCAAGCTCCCCAGATGGACTTCCGGGGTGGAGTCAAACTGAAACTGGCTAAACCAGGATAGTCTCGCGAGGCTAAATAAAAGTAGTTCACATCAAATACATTGAAGCCAATACATTATTAAGACGGGGGTGTCATTTGGGTTATTCAAATATTTAAAACAAAACAACACAAATGGGCCAGGGACTGCTGTAATTATCTTAATGCTATTGGGCAGGCTAACTAAAAAAAACTGACTCTTCAGGATGGTATAGCATTGGGTGCATTCAGTGGATTGAACGTTCTGAACGTTCAATTAACTTTTTAACTGAACGACGTTCAAAACGTTCTTGAATTACTTTCAAAGCTGTTGGCTCTTTTTAATGGGCGTGGCTGGTGATGCTCAGTGACATATACTAAGCGTAGCCGCATATTTTCCATTATTAAGTATTTGTGAGTACAAGTCATCATAATGCCATTAACAAATGTAATTTTATTACATCTTTCCATCTTAAAAGTATGCCGTCTAATTCTGATACGAAATGCATGAAATTCTGAAATCGCAATTTGTTGACACAGACATTACGGACATTTCCTTCAAGTAGAACAGTGTGCTATGCACAGACAGAAGTGGTTCTACCATCATCTTGTGCATCTTTAGATTCTAAAGCAGGAAAACACAAACTATTATTGTAAGCCATGTGAGCTTTGTTCAACCCACGGCCTGTATGGACACCCCAACTCCTCTGTTTTGTAACTTGCTGTTCAGTCCACTGCCATTCAAGTTCATTGACCTTGTAGCAAACATTCCACCATCCTGAGAACAGGGATTCTCTTTAGTTCAGTGTGAACAGCAGTGGACTGACAAGACACAGGGAGGGGTTAATGGGCTGAACAATGTATACATGGCTAACAACAGCAAAGGTGTTGTGCAAAGAATCTTTTTTTCATTGTCGTAGTTTCTATTAACTACTATATATGTTAATTTTCATTAATATTGTTTTATTTTACCGTTTTTTGTATGTATGTAGTTTGGTGCCTATGTATGTATTTTCTGTAATTTATGTAGGACCCACTTGAAAACGAGATGATGCATCTCAAGGGGTTTATCCAATTGAATATACCTGTCACACCTCCTGACAGCGCTGAGAATTAAACCTGTTAAACCAATTGTAGGAACTAGGAAGGGTATTTACTCAAATTAATGGGTTGTTATCAATCTCAGCAGATGTCGACAACGAACCATTCATTTGAGTCAGGTGTGTTGGAGCCGGGAGAGATCTACAACAAGCAGGACAGAAGTACTCCAGGACCTTGACTGGGAAAACACTGGGCTACGGCACCTGTTCATGAGATAGACGCTGACCCCGGTGCCCCAGCCGAGCTTCTTCATGAAGGGAGAGGCCGGGATGGCGACGGGGGTTCCCCGGGACAGAGGGCTCCTCACTCGCACCGGCTCGGGGGTCTTAAAGGTGCCTTCGTCGCTAAGTGTGTCTGGGTCCATGCTGACAAGAAAATACGTAATAAAGACACTCAATATGTAGTTATACACAAATCAAACAGACTGCTATGGACGTTTGTATTCAGTCGCCCTGGCCGTACCGTACATTAGGATTAGCTAACAGTTAACGACATGCTAGGTACGGTACTGTAGCATGAGCAAACAGCTTAATTGTAGTTTATGCATTCATTTGTGTTTATGGTGAATACATAAGGTACTAAGTTAATAACCTGTATTTTTGACTTACTTTGTGTCGATCAACAGCTGCAGAGTAAAACGCGCTAAGCTTTCAAATGCTAGTGGGTACAACAGCCGTAGAGGGACAAACTAGAATAATTGACTAGTTTGGTATTGATTGCACTGCGTAATCTTACCATCAGATGTCAGTAGTGTCACATAATAGCTGTAACAGCAGCGAGACTATGCGAAATGTGTACTTGACACCCATTCTCTAGTCTACAGTGTTCACCAGTCATGAGTTTTATATGGAACGGTGAATCAGGAGAAAATAACCAAATAAAATATGAATAATAATACACTGCAAAAACTATATCTAATTTAGTGTGATAATCTGGTTTTTAGATTTAAAATCTAGTTGGACTTATTTCTAATATAAATGCCTTTTCTAGTGACTTAATTTAAGTAAATGTGCACTAGCTTTAAGAAATCTTATCAAGTGAATTTCACTTACAGCACTGGCAGCAGGTTTTGCTTGTTTTAATCATTAATCAGTTCATAACGAATATATTTGCACTTATATTTGGTAGGGCATTTTTTGTAGTGTTATATTCTATTAACCAACATAGCCTACAATAAACTAATCAATAGTTTGGTTAGTTATGGGGATTATACCGTTTTAAGGGTGAGGATTGAGGTGAGGATTATGGTCCGTGTTTTATGCACAGAATATGTGATGTGGTACAGCCTATCCGTATATAGTTATATGGGTATAGCCTATCCATATATAGTTCTATGGGTATAGCCTATCCGTATATAGTTCTATGGGTATAGCCGATCCGTATATAGTTCTATGGGTATAGCCTATCCGTATATAGTTCTATGGGTATAGCCGATCCGTATATAGTTCTATGGGTATAGCCTATCCGTATATAGTTCTATGGGTATAGCCTATCCGTATATATTGTTCTATGGGTATAGCCTATCCATATATAGTTCTATGGGTATAGCCTATCCATAAATAGTTCTATGGGTATAGCCTATCCGTATATAGTTCTATGGGTATAGCCTATCCGTATATAGTTCTATGGGTATAGCCTATCCTTATATAGTTCTATGGGTATAGCCTATCCATATATAGTTCTATGGGTGTAGCCTATCCGTATATATTGTTCTATGGGTGTAGCCTATCCATATATAGTTCTATGGGTGTAGCCTATCCGTATATAGTTCTATGGGTGTAGCCTATCCGTATATATAGTTCTATGGGTATAGCCTATCCATATATAGTTCTATGGGTATAGCCTAAATGATCGGCTTGGCCATACATAATGGTTGGTTGACCAGTATACTCTGCATTGAAACACACACGATCATTAGACTTTAAATGTGCTCTATTACATCCTCGCTCTTTTACATTCTGCAATACTCCCTTCTGTAACGTCTGGTATTTAATAGCAGACAGCTTTTCTGGCTTTGCACCTCATATGCCGAATGTGACCGCGTGACACGTGTTGATCAGATGGGTGGCTTGCGGTCGGAGGACCCTCATCCTCAGCCCTATGAATGCCTCCTCCCCTCCCTCCTCCAACTCCCTCGCCCCTTTTCCAAGTGCCCTTGGGCAATGCGAACTCTAATGACTCATCTAGAGACAACAGCTTCTCTGTGTTCACGAAGAAGATGGAGATCCACCCAAGAGCACACACGTGATGAGTTGTCAGGGTGTTAGTTGGTCCGCAGTGTTTTTGTAATGCGCTTCTGTGGTTGATTTCATGTCAGTTTCTTCAAATCGTACAATTTCAATCTATGTGGGCCTTCTAGGATGGTTATGCATTAAAATAAAGTTATTGAGTCAGTGATCTTTCAGCATGTAGCCCCAGAAGCAGACGACTCAGCTAAATACACCTAAAGTTTGCTAAATGCCCTGACTATGTCCCGAACAACATAATATGCCCTGACTATGTCCTGAACAACAAATATTATTCCCTGACTGTCCTGAACAACATAACATGCCCTGACTGTCCTGAACAACATAATATTCCTTGACTATGTCCTGAACAACATAATATTCCTTGACTATGTCCCGAACAAGATAATATGCCCTGACTATGTCCTAAACAACAAATATTATGCCTTGACTGTCCTGAAGAACAAATAAGCAAAGTTTGAATCTTCATTAGTTTTTGTATCAAGCACACTGCACATTGTTCCAATTAGGCATCCTAAGCTGTAACACGGTACAACTCGTGCATTGTGGGAAAGCGGATAGGGATCGTGGTTCACTGACAAATGGTTGAAGAGGGGGACCAATGCTCTATCTATCGCTCCCCTTTTCTCTCTCCTTAACTCTCTTGCTCTCTTTTGCTCCATTTATCTCCCTCCCTCTCTCATTCTTCTTCTTTACTGTCTCCCTCTCTCTCTTTCTCTTGTCCTCTCTCTCCATATTTCTCCTCTCTCCCCTCTCCCTCTCTCCCTGGAGGAGAGAATGATCTCATGTTTGTGGGCTGCACTGCCACATGTTGCGGTGGCCTTTATGGAATCAGGACGACTTCGCTTTGGGCCCCTTCACAACATAACAGAGAAGTGGGGGGGTGAATAGCGTTATGTCACCGTTTGATAGTGTAACATACATAACATCACTATTTGGAAATAATAATAATCACATCAGATCCTCATAGTGTGTGTGGCTTGTATTGTTGCCCCATGGTACAGAGCCCATGTCCTGAGTTAAGTTGCTGTCCATTCACTGGAGGACCTGACCGGACCTCACCTTTGAAGGCAGGGTCAGTTATTCTCAAGAAGGCCTGCTAACTTCGAGCTCAAACCAAAACAAAGTCCTTCCACAGCGCCCCCTCACACATTGAAAGGCACTAGGTTGATGTGAGCGGTGTTTGCCACACAGTTTATGTTTACATGTACAGAGTGTTAGTGTAGAAGTATCTGATTATCTTTTCAGCACAGAGCACAGTATAGTGAAATACAAGGAGATATTTGGTGAATTTGACACAAATCGTATCATCTTACAATTAGCTGACTACCCTGCTAAAAAATCCAGCGTTGCTGGTCACCAGGCCTGGCATCCCATGCTGTTTGATGGTGTACCAGCATCCCTGGTCTAGCTGGTATACCAGCACTACCCCAGATGCAACAGCTCCAGGCCCAAGCTGCTGTCGTCACTCTCTGTAGTGAGTGGGAGTGTACAGTGAATCCCCCGTAGCCTTATCACCGACACCCACATAACAAAGCCGTAAATGGAGCCATATTGTCCAGATGGGCTTTGCCTTGGTTCTGGGGCCTGCTCTGACCAGGTGAACATCATCATCTTCACCTCTTTCAAAGTGTGGACGCACTCTTCTCTGTATGCTGCGAGTTGCTGATGCTCGGACCTGTCAATCAAGTCCTGCTGCGTGCACTGTATGTGTTACCATGGGGACGTGTGTAACACACACAAGCACGTAATGCACACACACACACACACACACACACATGCATTTTCACATAAACAAACACACGTTTTTATCAATGCAGAAAAGTTATTTCTGAATCTGTTCTTATCGATAGTGTATACAGTAGGCTCTACACACACACACACACTCACACTCAATACATTAATAGTGGTGTCTGTTCCACTCTTTTTGATGTTTATACAAGTCTACACTTTATTGTTTCAACAGTGCAAAAATAATCTACATGAGATATGAAGTAAAATGTTTAGTGTGAAAGATACAGTATCAAACATGTTCACTGCATTACGGCTTGATGTATGCAGTCATATTGCATGATTTATGTTACCTCTAAGTATAGCCCATACATGTGTTATGACCAGCACATTGTGAGCAATGTAAAAATGAGCATATTATGAACATACTATGTATACATTAGTGCTACAAGATATTTGCCCAATGGGCCGGTGACATGTAATCAAGCATCCATTTAATCAATCAACAACTTCAAAACAATACTGGGAAGACAGGCGCATATTGAAGTGGTTAAGAACACTTGGTTTAGTTTGCTTGCAATGTGCTGTTCCCGCTGCCAAAGTTATGGGGTTTTTTTTATGACTGCTGCTATACCACAACTAAGAAGTTTCAGGCATCTGACCCGTGGGGTCAATGCATTGATCTAAGGCAAGGGTGGGCCTTTGGCAACCCATATTTTGTTTTTTAAAATCCCGCTGGTTTCTGATTGGGTGTGACAAAACACGGATTTAACCGACACCAAAAGGTCAAATGAAGGGACACTTGACACTAGACCTGTCAGCCTTCCCATCACATTAAAGACGTAGGACCTGTTATCTGCATGAAGGCATGCACATTCTCAGTCAACGCTGTGAAAGCGCTTTGATCCATGCTGATCTCTCAGCTATACCCCGTCATATGTAAAAGTGGAATTCAAAGTCAAAAATAATGTCTATTCTTGACCTTCGTTTGACCTTTCCCATAGACATTGTCTTGAAGTCAGAGGAGAAAGACATGCATGGATTAGCACAGCATGATGCCACACAGCTGTATTGAGTTACAAGGTTCTGTACATCGTCAGAAACTCTTTGCTCTGCGTCGCTTTGAGCTAAAACCATCGTCACAAACCTGTGAACGTCTGCACAATGTGTATTTCAGCAGGACCTGCAAAAACACAGTTTTGTGCGAAAATATGAGAAATGTCAGTTGAATTTTTTTTTATTTTTACCCTTTGATGAAAAGATTTATGCTTTTTTTGGAAGAGACATAAAGATGAACGAAGAATCAAAGTATGCAGGCAGAAGACTGGGTGTTGACTTTGGAGGTGGGTGGCAGCTCTGGAGCCAAACATTGAATGTGACAAAGGTTGGTGAGAGATCGAGGGCCCGTATTCGCATAACCCTGGCTGGCATCCAACTACTGTCCTCATAGTCTGCTAATGCAGCAAAGATACTCAGGATATTATGCACTGGCATATAATGTGTGTGTGTGCATGTGTGTGTCTGATGGGCCAGTGTTTAGGCTGTGCGAATGTAGCTTCTTTATAGACTATGTGACAGTGTATAACAGTCTACACTCTGAGCGTACTACCTGCTATTTTCCCAGCACATTACCTCTGCAGGTGCAATCACACGGATTCACTGATATAGTGAATTAGAAATGTATATTAGGTGTGGCGTGTCTTTTATTAGCCCTTCACACTATGAGGATATACAGGTAGGTATATATGCAATACTACTGTACAACATAGGCTCTCTGAAGGCACTTCTGAACTTTGGTCAAACCCTTGACTCAACCACTCAATGTAAATGTACACACTTACATTGGTCTGTTTTAAAGAAGCTACCTACACGGTATTTACATTTTTAATCCAGAATAGGAACATACTGTATCTACTTCATGTGGATGTTCAGAGCAGTTTTAGAACCACGTAACAATTGAAATCCAGTTCTGATTCTAATAAACCAAATAGCTTTTAACCAAAGGATCATTTCAATCCCGAATGGCAGCATGTGTACTGCAGTGAGGAAGTCCAATAAAACAGATTACTAGTTTGACCTGGTAAGAATATTACTCTAAGAATACATTGTATAAAATGGAATTCATCCACAATAGTGACTCCTGGTGGCCATTGAGCCACAGGTACACAATGAATCAACACATTCTGCTCTAACGCAATACAAAATATGTGAGGGAAAACAGTTAACCCACCCACGCTCTCTATGGCGTCAGCCGCACCTGCATTCCACCCCTGAAACGTAACGCATCTGCTTTAACGTTTTCTATGTCTCTCCCTCTCTGTAATGTGACGCACCTTAAGGTTGCAGTCATGCGTCCCATGCCTAAAGCGAACATCTAAACCGGACATCATTATGAAGCCAAAGGGTCCCTTTACTGAGCATCACGGGCATGCAAAGCCATCATGCTGGGTATGCTAACCTAAGGTCTCTTCTCTGTATGTTTCTGACTTGTGGAAGCAAGTCATATACTAACGCAGAGGTCTTCAACGTGTTTCTGGCCATAAAGAAACCATAGAGACAGACAATACAGAGATATCATAAAGACAGACTAGAGAGACTGTAGACAAACCATAGAGAGCAGAGGTCTTCAATGTGTTTTGGGCCAAGGACCCCAAACATGGCACATTGGACCTCTATCACATATGGTATAAAATATTTAGTCGTAGAAGACCTCTATACTAACATTTATGCATATACAGTATAGTAACAGAGAATAGTGCCATTGCATTGTTTCAGGCATGAAGGTTTCTGAGGTTTCCCCTCCTCCATCCCTCCCCCATCACACGTTAGAACTTGCTCAAGAAGACTTAAAGACGTTAGAAAAACAAGGGCAGGTTTGGGAGGTTTTGTGGGATTTTGGCTTTTCCGTGTATATGTGTGTGTGTATGCTGAGAAACAAATCACTTTCTGGCCCTGCTGTCCAGCGCTGACAGGCCCAGAGTTATAAATCACACAAGGCAAAGGTCCATCTACTCCAAGCCCATTCCCTCTAATCGCATTGTTCAGCAAACGGACTGATAACCTTTTTAAAAGCTGCCATTTTACTGTCAGCATCAACAGTGTGTTTTGTAGGGGCTGTGGGCCGAGCCCGACGGACGAAGAGGCACCGCTGTGGTCGGGAATAAGTGCTACACGAGGCACTCGTGGAATTTGACGGTAGAAAGTTCCCTGCAAATATACATGAGGCTGTCAAAGGAAAAGGTTGCCATGTTTGTTTTGTATGTAGATGCACTGACCATCACAGGAGAGGTGTCCCACATCCTCCTTATGTTGCTGTGACGAACGGCCCATGTCTGAAGGACGACTCAATAGGACAGAACAGCCCAAAATAGTTAACACTGTCTCTGTGTGTGTGTGTGTGTGTGTGTGTGTGTGTGTGTGTGTGTTGCTAGGCTTCATCGGCTCACGTGACACGCTAGCAGGTTAGCCTGTTCCGCTAGCAGGTTAGCCTGTTCCGCTAGCGCACGGCTCCGCCAAGTAAGGGAAGCCAACACGCCGTCGCTAGCTAGCAAGCTAGCTGACAGCAAGAGAGTCAGTGTCACGTGTCTCGCTCCGTGTCCCGCCACTAGGTGGCGCAGGTCACCCCGGCGTCCTCAACGTGGCCACAGTTGGTCTTGCCCCAGCCGGAGAACTTGCACTGTTGGATGGTGGCCTCGGTCCCGTTGCAGGCCACGTCGTCCATCCAGATCAGACCTGTGCCTGCAGGGGAGGGTGAGAGACCATGGCTATTAGGAGAGAGAGAGAGGGAGAGAGAGAGAGGGGGGGAGGGGGGAGTTGTTTGAGCACTATCCAAATTGTTGAACAGATTGTATTGTTTTGTACATCTGTTGTTGTGACCCTATTGTCACTTAAACATTCTTGACAATAAAGTTAATTGAATTGAAGACACTAGTGTGTTAGGAGATGGAGAGAGAGAGGAGAGAGGGAGATGGAGTCTAGGTGGTTTGGAGACAGAGGGAGATAGAGAATAGCGAGGAGGTAGAGAGAGAGGGGGGAGCCTAAAAAAGAGAGAGATAGTAGGGAATCAGGGTGGCAATAATAAACACATAATATTACTTTTATTAGATTACATAACAGATATCATATTATTCAATATGGCGATGGTCATATTGAGAGAGATAGTAGGGAATAATGACGTCTAAAAGGCTATTAACGTAAGTAGAGAACGTGAGCCAGCAACAGAACACACAAACACTTCCAGGAGAGAATTGTGTGGAACTCGGACCGCATTGGCAGCGGATGAGCTTGGCTTGAGCCTCTGACTGCCATACCATCTGCTGCCCTGGTTCAGTGAACCTGCAGGCCAGGTGCGAGGAACATCTGGATGGGCTCACGACACTCGTGAGTAAATGGTAAACAGACGGAATTCATAAGGCTTTTCTAACCTACCGGCCACTCAAAGTGCAAACAAAGGTAATGTGTGCATCATGGTAAATGGAATGCATTTATATAGCGCATTTATCCAAAGCATTTTGCCTGACATTCACCCATGCACACACAATGGTCCTGCCATGCAAACAGCCACCGGATGATTGGGGGGTAGGGGTTTAGGCATCTTGCTCAAGGATGCTTACAGGTAGGTCTAAACCAAGGTTTGAGCCCACAGACCATCTGTCTGAGAGCCCAACACCCTGACCAGTGACCATCCTGCCCCTGCTATTATGTCAGCCATTGCAAGGTGCCATCTACCCACTGGAAGCAGTTAGGGTTAGGTGTCTTGCCCACCATTTGTCCATATGGCTCGGTCGTATGGACCAATGACAGTTTCCAACCACAGGCTGGTTGTCGGGGCGGAAACAGTCATCATGTCTGTCTCCTCCATGAAGACTGCTGTCTTCATCAGCGTTTCATCACATAACCAGTAGTTCTGTAAGACTGTATGCTGACACCTACTGGTGTACATGAGCCAGTGCACCCCTCATCAGTAACAAGGGGGCTCATCATGTGGAGAATAAACCATAACTCTGCACTTACTGTATGCGTGGCCTGTCTTTGGTCTTACACATCGCCTAGTGCACCTTTAAATGTTCTAACCAACTAAAGGCCTGGGGGCAAACTCTACAGGCCATGAACCCCTCCTTCTCTATCTTTGTCTCTTCCCCTCTCTCTCCTTCCCTCTCCCCCCCCCCTCTCTCCCCCTCTCAAGGCCAACACTCACTGAAGGTGTTGACGCACGTCAAGCGACGCCAGAGCTTTAGAACTACTTCTTAACACCCACTGGCGGCGTCCGACGCGCGTTGACGCCAAGGTTTAGAACGCGGTTGTATTTCTTGAGCCTCAAGTCATAAACATTCATTAAATAGCTGCAGGTTTCAGAGCTCCTCCGACAATTTGTCTTTCTGTTTGGAACGTTGAATCCCTTGACGCACAGCCGAACGCCACCGCCAGTGGGCGTCGGCCTTAACTCCCTCACCACCCCTATCTTTCCCTCTTTCAGTCCCCCCCCCCCTCTTAGTCCCTTTCCCCCCCTTCGCTCTCTCCCACCTCCCTTTTTCCCTCCCTCTTGCTCTCTGATGAATGTCAAGATCAAGATCCATAATGGTAAATTATCATGGGATTGCAGACATTTGAAACACACATGATGAATGACGGAAACAATATGTTTTGTTTTAAAACCATTCGTTTAGCGATCCTTTGTGGTAGTAAAACCCAGCAACACTATTTTAACTTCCAGGAAATGAGAAACAGACAACCTGGGGTCCATCACAGCCTGGGTGAACAAACTCTGTATGACAACAGAGTATTAAATATTACCATGATATGTTCATTGTATATAAGCAGTAACAAGGCATAACAAATGATGCATGACTCTTCGTAGGAGATGCATATGTGCTAAATGTCAATGTAAAAAGAGCTATGAAGTTATATCTTAAGCCCCAGACACACTGCAAGCGATCCGCTTGTCGAACATCAATTTGTAGCTGAAAATTGCCCGCTTTTTTACATTCCAGGCTCTGGTTGCCTAGGTATCCCTCTCGTATATATTTCCCACCCAAAATGTATCCTTAGCTTTAATTGGTAGTCACCTCAATTGTGTTGCCTGAAGTTGATTAGTTAATTAGTTAATTAACTTAATTAGTTTAACTCGTTGCCCTCCCATTTTATGTCGCCCGTTGTCGCTTCAAGTCGACTCATTGACGTTCCATCGTCGCTACATCGCTGCTAGTCGCTTGCAATGTGTCCGGGGCTTAACACTTGGAGCTCTTAGATTGTAATAACCTCTTGTTCATTAAGAGACCACCAAACATCAGCAGAAAAGAAAAAACCTCTCGCATTTGGCATTATTTGTTATTCCGGCCCCTCTAGGGTTTACTGGACAAGCACGTTTTTGAATGTTTATAATTTTAATCATGTTTACCCAGCACAGCTCCACATTCTGTACAGTGTTTACAGAATGATTGACAGGCTGGTCCTGTCAGCGCTTTATGACGCATTAGAACAGCTTTTGCTGCTTTTTGAGGCTTGTATTTATAATATTTGCAGTTCTGTGTATCCTGTGTTTCTACTTCCTGTTGAGGGTTTGAACGTCACTGACGTGAATGGTGTTTTGTCTGACTATCGGCGTGAGACAGGGCCGGAACCAGACACAGGTTGAGTCGAAATAAGACATTTTAATAATGAGAAGCAACGTACAAAGGTAAAAGTGCTTTTATTGCCACATACACATATATGTAGCGAATTTTGTTCTCTGCATTTAACCCATCCCTCAACAGAGCAGTGGGCAGCCACTGTGCAGCGCCTGGGGACCAACTCCAGATCGGAGCCAGTGTCAGTGGTCAGATGACACTGGCTCCGATCTGGAGAATGAACCTATCATGTTTTTGATAGTGGGGAAAACAAGAGCACCTGGAGGAAACCCACACTGACACAGGGAGAACATGCAAACTCCACACAGAAAGGCGACCGGGGTCAAACCTGGAACCACAGTGCTATCCACTGGGCCACCATGCTGCCCCAACCCCAACCTATATGCCCCCACAGAACACGCGTGAGACTGGGGAGCGCTGGGGACCTGGGCGACCAGAAACCTGAAGTGGGTGCATGCCTGTGCTTACGACGGTAGGGAGGGTGCGTCGCCCGTCGGTGGCGTGGCCACGGACCTTACACTAACATACATACTGTACTTCATGAAGGGAAATGCTTGGATGGAGTCCTTTAAATGTGAGGTGCGTGATGCAAATGCACTACCCCTCCAGTAATGTTCAGTCAATACCTCTTCGCTAGTTGCTTGTCCCATGTACGTTGGAAAACATTCCGGTGTTCCCTGAGCTCTGACCGTTAAGGGTTAAGGAATGCAGCGCTCAAATCGTGAAGACAAATTAACGGAGGAGTGCAAATATCTGGAGATATTCAGTGCATGTTTACGGCTTGACACCCAAGAAATAGAACAATGTTCTCAGCCTTGGCGTCAGACGCTGCCAGTGGGCGTTGCCCCCGGTTAAAAAGATCTAGCTCTAAAATCTGGGCGTTTACTTGACGCGCGTCGACGCCTTCGGTGGACAGCGGCATTTAGAAACACAAGCATCTCATGCAGCACTGACGGGAGATTTGTTTGGATGCTGAGTTCAAATATCAACCAACAGTTCTATGATATCAAAACACTATCTTTCTCCATCATCGCGTATTACACCATTGATCCACATAATATACTGTATGCTGATACCATCTGCATGATCCAACACTTCCATTGTGTCATAATGGTATAAGCTAGCGTTATGCTTGGCTGTAGCCTGGCATATTCTCTCGCAGCGGCAAACTGTTAGCGCGAATACCACATGATGGAAATGCCGTCAGAAGCTCTTCTGAATCCATTGGCATGGCGATAAGATAAAGAAGGCATTATAATGGCTCCCAGAGAGACTCCATCTCAGAGAGGAGGAGAAAGTGATATTGGGAGAAAGTCGGGGGTCATTTGATAGAAGCATGGCAGCTGTTCAGAGCAGGAGAACGTTAATCTACGACACTGAGCCGTTGCAAAGTCAGTCTAGATTTCTCACAAATACATCAAGCCAAAAGAAAACTAACAAATAACAAGGTTTAGACTAACCCCGTGACCCTTTTGATTCAACCATCGGCTGGTTTTCAACCGCTTAAAACAGACAGTTAGAGAATAACTGTTGGAATGAACAAGAGACAGCGAATGGCGTCTACTTTAATCACTGCTAATGTGCCTTAGGGCCGAGGGAGGGGGAAACAGGGCTGCGTATTGTTTTGTGATTTTCCAGACATATTTGTAACATTTCAGCCTGGACAGAAAACCCAAGTGATAGTTGAATTAACTGAAGGGAAAGAAGACAGAGAGAGAGAGAGAGAGAGAGAGAGAGACAGAGAGAGAGAGACAGAGAGAGAGAGACAGAGAGAGAGGCAGAGATATAGACAGAGAGAGAGAGGGAGTTTAGACTTTAGTGTTTGGCTAGACACTTTCTCTACAAAAACACAATATTAAATCTGCATTGTTTCAGAGTTGTGTGAAACTAAAATCACTCCTAGAAACGGTTGCCAGAACAAATGTCAGGAAGCAGAGAGAAACACTCCGCACACTCATACACACTCAGTAGTCATTAATCAGCATAATGTGCTGATTAAATGGCCGCAAGTGCATTTGCTATTTAGACAACTTGGGCGCAGGACGGGAAAATGACAACTGCGTCAGTCTGAAACTAGCTTTGTGCCGCATTGCGCCATTTGTAAGATAGGGCCGATTATCATCTCCAGACTTGGGAAGTAACGGAGTACAAAAACAGTAACTGTAACCGATTACACTTACCAGCTAAAATAGTGGAATCAGATTTCAGGTATTTTTTATTTTATTTAAAAGGGAAGTTTGCAGAAGAAGAATGCCTTAAACAATTGACCAGACCCAAACATATAAATAAATATTACCGTAGGCATCGCCTAAACTGAGTTTATTTTGGTTGAACATCCTCCCCCAATCGGCATGCTTTTAAAAGACAAAGCATCGCCTTTTTGCTGTTTGATAGCTTTTAGATTTTTATTTTGTCCTATACTGTAGAGGCCTACAACTCTCTGTAGTCCTCCTTATGTTGTTTTGCTTAGCAAGTTTCCAAGGCTATTCCTTTATGTGGTGCACTCAGCTTGTGTTCCATTTTTGCTCCATTGAAATGCATTACAATGCTCCGTCTTTGTATAATTATGAAACCTTTGGCCGTACCCTGTCCGAAGCGGCCTGTCTTGTGGACATCTGTTGCGGCCCGGAACCCCAGCATGCGGCAGACCACATCTCCATCCTTCTTGTCCCACACGTCGTCGCACACCGTCCCCCATCTCCGCCCGTGGTACACCTCCACGCGGCCCTCGTGGCGGCCCGACCCGTTCACCAGCCGCACCAGGGTCTCTTCCACTGTAACGAACACGCGAACACACACACACACAGACACACGTGCATGTGAACACGCGGTTGCTAACGGTTGCTAACGGTTGCTAATAGATCCAAACAG
>JAODLL010004001.1:0-11403 GCA_026546735.1 Forbesichthys agassizii | reverse complement strand
GTGTGTGAGAGAGAGAGAGAGAGAGAGAGAGAGAGAGAGAGAGAGAGAGAGAGAGAGAGAGAGAGAGAGAGAGAGTATCCTGAGAAGTAATTTGTGTGTTTGAGAGTACAGAGATACAGAGTCAAGACAAAGACAACAAAAGAGCTGTAACCCATCCTAACCCTCTAAACTAGATGTCTGGCTAATCTATACCTTGGTGGTCTAGTGGCAGAGGTGGAATTTAACACTAGTAGCCCTCCTGGAGATGCCCTCTTAGTCCTCACCCTTCCCCCTATTCACCCCAACAGTGATGAGTTAAGTCTGTGTGGATGGAAAACATATTCTTCCAAATTGAGTGAATTAGACAGCTTTCTTCCACAGAAGAGACCTGCCTGTCTCTGTCCAATGCTATCTCACCTGCTTGCAATAACAAGTAACAATTCTGAGATGGAACTGATAATTAAAGGTCTAAGTTACATGTGTTTATAATGCTGTCTAACTCTGTCTGCATGTTAAATAACCTAAGAGAATTTGAAACAAACAGATTGGTTAATAATAAAGGCACGCCCACATGCAAACGTTGGAATTCATGCAATTTAAATTTTTTGATTACACTGGAATTCCAAAGAGTTGCATTCTTGATTTGCCCCCAATGGGCAATCCATAAATATATGATTAGCCATAAAAGCCACCACTTACCTGTATTATGTTATAATGTTTTCCTATTGTTACACAATACAGGCAGGACCTGATATTCATTGGAGTAAGGTGAAACTCCTCCACTATAGTGTATTAGAAGTCACATAATAACACTGCACATCAACTTTAGTGCCTTCAACATGATTATTGTAACTTGTTACCTTTATGTAATATAATGTGTTACGCTCAAGTACAATGAAAAGTCACATTTGTCATATGCACTGAGGAACAAATATATAATGTTATGTTTAATAATTTATTAGAATTAATTGATCATAAACCTTGGATTCTAAAGCCTCCTTACCTGTATGTTCACATATTGACTTTTGTGATGAAATATAATGCAAATAAGTAATTTATCAATAATACATGTATTACCATTCTCAGAAAGAGACCCATGTCTCTCGTAGCTATATGCTTGAACATCTTGGTGTGTGGACTTATACTGAGGCAAGGAAGCTTTAGAATCAAACATAAACTAATCTAGCTGTACGCTTTACAGTGTAACATTATTTGCACAGCATGTATGCTGAGAGCTGTGCATGTGGGTGCTCTCTGATAAGGCCTTGGAGAAGATGGGTCTGTTGCAGGGTATGGATGACAAGGCTTAACGTGGACACATTATATCAGTACACCCTGTATCCTTCTGGTAATCCTATCTGCCAATCAGTGTGTTCGAAGACAAAGGGAGCGTCTGATAAGATACCTAGAGGGTCATTCGATCATCATAAGAAATGACATGGTGGTTTTCTTTCATTTGCCTTTGAATGGAAAAGAAGACCAGCCATGTCACACAGTTCCTCCTTACTCCAGATATGCTGTGTCCGATTATGGACATGGTCCGAGGTATGCTACTGTATGGAAATGATATTCCTGCATCTTCTTATACAATATTTTAATACAGGCCCTTTCCTTTTTTAAACATGAAAAAACATGTATGAATTGTACTGGTACAAATATATTGAGAGACTAAATTTGACCAACAGATGTAGTGGATTGTACTGTTGCACAGGAATACTCTTTCATACAGTGTCATGTACACAATCCAACCCAACACAAGGACAGGGTCATAACCATCCTTTGGCAGATTGATAAGAAAATACCTCTTCTCTGTGCTGAAGGATCAGGGAGGAATAGAAACGGTCAGTAGTTAATAGCTGACATAGTGAGATGTACATCATCCCCTACTTGTACTACATGCAGCTTTTCAACAACAAGTTCAGAGCATGACATCATGATTTGTATCTACAGCATTGCAATAGTAGCGTAACCAATACACAGATTAGCATCATGAGGAACAACATACAGTATGTAAAACATATTTATAAACAGGGCCAAAGCTCATGACTTATTCAACAAAGCTTTAGAACTCACTTGCTGGCAAGGTGCACCTTGGGGGTGACACCAAATTCTCCAAACAGTGTCACAAACACATTTGCATCTGTGCCTGCTCCTTTAACATCGCCAGTCACAGCTACCACCTCATAAACTGTAAAAACAGAGAGCGATAGAAATTATGTGAATTGTGTGAATTTTCTGTGGTTTACAGAAAGTAATCAATTCACACTGTAACAGGTAAATAATACTAAGCTTTAGACAATGAAGACAAAAATAAACATAATATTCAAATGTACAAAAAAGGTCACATGAATAGATAAGACACAATAATCTATAAGCATTATATTGGCCACACAGCAAGTGGTGTAATGTTGCATGGCTGCCAGGGAATTGAATACAGCAAATATCTGCGGTGAATCCATGCTTGGCAATATGCCAACTGTCTCTCATGTTTCATCAGCGCATTTGTGTCATCTGACACTGACAGGGAGAAAGACTTAAAATGTTATCTTTTCTTACCTTATTTATCTTTCACACGTATCTATGATTTATACAGTGCTATTGCCTGCATTAACTCTGAACAGACATAGATTTTAATAAGTCAGAGCAACGCTAGTCAGAGTATAGACCAGGGGTGGGCCATCCTGGTCCTGGAGGGCCGCTGCCCTGCATGTTTTAGATGTCTCCCTGCTCCAACACACCTGATTCACATGAATTGGTCGTTATCAATCTCTGCAGATGCCTGATAACGACCCATTCATTTGAATTAGGTATGTTGGAGTCCCTCCAGGACTGGGTTTGCCCACCCCTGTTATAGACCAACTCATGAGATGAGGTGAAATGTAAACTCTTCATCAGCGGTTGCTTAAGAAGACCACATGACTTTGGACACAAAGAAACATATTGTACTATGATAAGCTACATTGTAGCATTGGTTTAGTACTCTTTAAAGGGCATTTGTAAACTTGACACTGTCAATGACCAAATTTACATACTAATTCAATACTCAATATTTGAATACTGTGAAGGGAGTATTCTTATATGCTTCTCGGTAGTGCGGTGCAATATGATATGAGAGTAATTCAGGATTGATGAGCTACTATGATCCGAGAGTTCATGACTTCACCAAGAATTATTGGATGAATGTTGGATACACAGAGTTAAAAAGAAGAGAGTAAGAGTCTGTGATAGGATGATGTGTTACACAATGGGTATGCTTACAGATAGTCGACCTAGACTGATGACCACAAACGATTGAGGGAAAGTTAGAAAGGACAGGCTAAGACTTGATGGAGAGCAATGTGAGAGCATTAGAGAAAAAATACACATGAAGACCTAATTAACAAGGAAATGCCTATTACATGATTAAGAGACAGGGAGACACCTGGTCAAATTAGACAGTGGCCTGGTAAATCAACACCCTGATTAACTCCTAAGCAGACTGTTCCAGAAAGCCTTTGATACTGGAACAGATGGTACTTTAGCTGACCTGCTAGCTAGCATTGATGTAAATTACTGCACATCAATGCTAAACTTGTTAACCCTGTTATTAGTCCAATGTAGTACTTTCACGTGATCTTTCCTCCCCTTTATCAAATTATGATACAATACAAGTAATAATTCTGCAATATTCTTATTCATTACTGCCCACGTCAGAAAGGTTGCTGGTAATGTGATGAAATATCTTTGATTAACATTCAAATGCATAGCTCGTTATAACGAGCCATTCATTTGAATCAGATGTGTTGGAGCAGGGAGACATCTAAAACATGCAGGGCTGCATAGGACCAGGATTTGGGACCACTGTTCTAGAGCAAAAGCCCATATGGTAAATATGGAAAGAGTCTAAGAATAATTCCATAAACTGGTGTCTGAACGACCATGCACTGCCTACTTGTACTGTACTGAGCAACGTAATATTGGTATCATTTTTAAAGGTTCACCCCTTGATGTATTAAGTTGTGCTATCAGGCACTATTACACAATTAAGCAGTACACCTTCAAATGTACCTAAATCTATTGATTAAACCTTACAGCATCCGTCTCCATTCTAAAACAAGTAATATGGCTTGTATCTCTACGCCTAGCTCAGGCCGCTGTGCTTCGAACCCTGAGACAGCTCCCAGCACCTGTCCTGATCTCTGTTGGGGGCCATTCATGTGGAACATTCTGAAGCGTTCACCAATAAGAAAGGGCTTTTCCAAAGCTGACCTCTTGACCTCAGGGTCTTCCTGGTCAGTTCTACATGTGAGCTGGCATACAACAAGCATCGTGGAGGTCAGGCCCAGACTAAAGCCAAAGGGCTGACACATCTATAAAAGTGACACTACCTTTCTTCTTGTAGTACTCATCCTCGTAGCCGTCCGATGAGTCGGTGTGGTAGTTGAGCAGCTCCATCTGGTAGATCTCAGCATAGTCCACCTGCTTACTTTTGGACTTCTTCCCTTTCTTCTTATTGTCTTCGTCGCTGTCTCCCCCCTTCTTGGCCTTCTTCTTCTTCTTCTTCTTCTTGGTATCTTCCTCCTCCTCTTGCTCTTCCTCCACAGGATCCTCTCCGTTCTTCTTTTTCTTCTTCTTTCCTCCATCTTTGGACTTTTTGTCTTTGGACCCCATGTCCTCCTCTGCAGAGGTCTTCTTCTTCTTCGTCTTTCTTTTCTCCTGCTTTGCTTCCTCAATCACCTCTTCATCTCCCGCGAGCTCGGCGGGTCTCTTCTTCTTGCCGCTGGTGTTGGGGTCGTTGTTGTTGTTGTTGGCTTCATTCTGGTCCTCGGTCACCACCACTGCATCCTCAGACGGCTTCTTTTTCTTTGTCTTAGTGTTTTCCCTTGTCACCTTTTTCTTCGTCTCTTTCCCGGGGGAGTCCTGCTCCGCAGAGCTCTCCTCCACCTTGTGTTTCCTCCGGCTCTTCTCCCTGCGCTCTGTGGCATCACTTTTGGCTGCCGCCACATTGCTCTTCTCTTTTGGCTCTGCTCCCTCTGCTCCGTCACCGGCCTCTTCAGTTTCTACCGAATCTGTGGATTTTTTCATCTTGGACGACATCTTTTATTCATCCACTTCCATTGGCTTTTAGTTTCCTAAGTGGCGCCTTGAGTTTCACAAGGCGTAAGACAATTAATTTGACCCGTGGCTGCAGAGAGGTGCCCTGGCAGGGCTCAGGCCAGGCAGTGTGTGTGTGTGTGTGTGTGTGTGTGTGTGTGACAATCTTGGGCCACAGGTAGACTGTGTCCTGAGCTGTAGGGCCACAGTGTGCGCTCATGAAATGTGACTGTCACCTCACTGTCGGTGTTCACGTGACCCTGGGGAGAAAGCCCTGTGAAAAAGGAGACTTGCAGAGAGGACTTCTCCTGTGTTACGCCACCCTCCATTATTCATGGTGTTAGGATCGCTTTACGGGCTGGGGGCGTCTCGATTATACCTGCTCTAATGCAAACATACATGCTAACAAGCCCACACTCGTGCGCCACACACACGCACGCACGCACGCACACACACACACACACAAACATATTTATCCTGCTACTCTAAAATTGCTGACTAATGCACAGCAATAGTTGTTCAGTGCTATTTACATTATTAAGTGATGTGTCTAAATCACATGTACCAGTCCAGAATAATAGATGATTATAGACCTACAGTATATGTCAGAACAATGGAGCCCTAATGGAGCAATTATTTATTTAGCCTGACACTGACATTTTTCTGACTTGATTTGTTATCAAATAAAATTAAGTTGTATAGTAGTTGTATGCATTAAAGGCTGGGGCAATCTATGACAGGAATAGATATACATAAACAATAATTAGAAAACACATTGAATCAGGACAGTAATTCAGATGAATTGATTTTAGCCTTAGCCTAAATCTGCTACTAGTATTTGGTGTATTCTAATCTATTAAGGAGTAGCAGTAGTGTTTCATAAGTGTTTTATCTTGTATATATAGTTTATATGTTTTGTATTAAATCATGTTGATTAAATTAAATAAGGATTTTAAACATTTAAATGGTGTTCTCTTTAAATTGCTTCAAATGCTAGAATGCAAATTCCAAAGTTCCAAAACCCTGGCATACATTCTCTGCCTGTGTGTGAGCCAAACCATTCCATTAGTGTTATTGCTTCCACCTGATACCCAATAACAAACACATAGGGGGAATGGAGAAGGCCAAGATGTTTGTGTTTTTGTAATTTATCATCATCAAATGAGAATTTGTGACAATGTTGACCGTTCTTGCATACTACACATTTAGCCTGGCCCCGACTCTCAGATCAATTTATTTAGCTGAGATTACAGTTTGGAAACATGAGTAAGATGTGAGATGACATTGAAGTCAAGCATGCTTCGAAATGGTGGTAGAACAATCAAAGCACTTGTAGTAATGCTGATTGATTCAGAGCTGTCGAATTTCTTCAAAATTAACCAGAGGCCTTTGCCAAGTAGGAGGAAACGACTGTGAACACCCAATGGAGCATGGCCAGATCTAACCTGACATGCCAGAGGAATTGTTGTCACAAGTCCATCTGTGGAGCCGTACATTGAAACTGTATGTGAATGGCTGTACTTTCAAAAAAATACTTGGCAGTTGATTGGATGAACCATTTGGTAGTTTTTGCTGTCGGCACCATGGTCGGCACACCTACACCACGCCCATATAGCTATAAACACGACGCTGATTAAAAAGTTCAGTTGCTACTCGGACATATTAAAAATTATTCCTAGACTTTCCAGACTGATTCTCATGGCGAAATTAAAATGTAGCTCACGAGATCAGGATGGTCTCGTGAAACTAGGCCAGACCTATTCACAAAGTGAATATGATCTGGTTACACCAGGCTATATAACCCTATATATTTGTCTGATTATACCTTCATTCATAGTTGTCAACTAACTGATAAATAGCTTTTATTTTCTTACACTTACTTGACAGTTTTTTTTTTAGTAATGTAAGGTGTCTCAGAACTATAGATTAAATGCAGGCCTAACCTTCCTGCAGTAAGTGAGAGGCCTATTGACACTGACCACTGCTTAATAATTAAGGTGATGAAAGTAGTGTAGCTTAAAGAGCTAATTGTAGCAGAACTACTAAGAGAGGTCAGGTGACGCTAATTCAGCACCGTGTGTAGTCTTACTGCCCTAAAAGCACAGTGAACTAAAATGAATTGCTCCAGAAAAAATACTGTATTTGATGTGTGGCTTTGTGTTTATTTTTATTATAAATTAATAAAAATGTAATTAGTATGACTATATAGCCAACCAAGACATTTGTGTTTACATTTTCTTGTTTTTGATAGCATTCAAACACATTAGACCTCAGACAAGTTGAGAAAATCAAAACAACTTTATTTACAAATTTTACAACATCACTGTATAAAGGTGATATATGCTTCCATGCATTAAATGCACAATGCCTCTCCCTGTTCCACTCTTATTTTTATTTTGTAGGAAGATTGGAAATTGGAACAAATTGTCCTTTGGTGATGTGAATTATTCACATATCTTTATGTAAGCCTATATGCATAAACAAGCCCGAACCGTAGCAAACATTAGCAGTGATGCATTTAGAAAATAAATGTGTTGTGGGGCAAAGGGTCAAATTAATGATTTTCTTGAAACACTTCAGCTGCAGCTGAAAACATTACATACATGCCCAAATGGTCAGCATTTTTCCAATACACAGGCAATGGGTTACTAATAAATGTTTTGTTGGGGAATTACATAATTCTATATAACAGTAAGATTTCTTTACAAAGGGCCAGCCATATTCATTATTTTCATCCATCAATTAACATTGCATCCAGAATAATACAATTCAACTCAATTTGTATATTTTGGATACACTTGTTTATCATTTCCAAAAGCACCGTGTAAACATATTTCAGTGATAATAGAAGCAGGCACACAGAAAGCCAAGTATAGAATAAAGTCATGCACAGCATTATATGAATATTATTGGAATTCTATCTTACAGGAAAAAAGTCAAATCAGAATTTCAAACAGAAAACACATGGACTTTTGCACATAGATTCTAGTTGACGGTGAAATGTCCACTGATTCAGGTGACAGTAAAACAGTTAAAAATAATGTGGCTTAGATAAGCAATACACATGGGTGAATTGCATATCGGCGAGAGGGCTTCATATCTCATAAGGCAGCGTGGTTTAAGACGTGAATGACAGTTGGAGACTGGGTTGTATTTTGTGAAAATAAGAAATGTGCCCAGGAAGAGACATTTATGGTGTTGTCTATATAAAATGTTCATCAAACCTTTGTTCAAAACTATGGCAAGCCAGAAAACCCCTATTCTATTTGTACCAGTACTTTAGTTGAACGGAAGAATGGAAGCCATAGAGTAAAAGGCCATTTGAGGAGATTCGCTGTGTTAAAATATTCACATGTTGAATTTGATGAATTGGAAATAGCTTAGTAAAGTTAAACTATCAAAGTTACACCTTATGTATTTCTTTTTATTATTTTATAACCAGCTCAATATCAAGTTTGAGTTTTTTACACAAACATTAAAATCTGCGACATCCACAGTGTCCAAATAAAGAGAGATTAATGGTGTCACAAATAATCTACCAGATATGAAAGAAGGATCAGCCCGTAATGTGGCCTTGTTTCACTATAATACTTGTGCAACGTCGAGTAGAAAACAACACTTTTGTACAGCATTACCACTGAGCTACTGAAACACATCACAGAAACGACATTAGGAAGATCACATTAAAAAAACAAGCATCTATGAAGGTAAGGGAGTCCAAACACAGTTGTTGGACTTGCTACTTAAGCAGGTAAAAATACACATCAACAACAGAAAAAGTATTTTTAGTATTAACGTAAACAACCTTCAGTATGTGATGGTGTTAAAAGGCCATTGTTCCTTTTCAGCACGAATAGAGAACTAAGCCTTGCTCCTTCACAACAATAACGTAGATATACTTGGAGCATTACTACTTACTGGTCTAAAATGGATTTAGGTGGAGCTTTTGTGCATATGGGTTCTGCTACTCTTTCCTTTACCCTTCCACTGTCTGAATAAATGATTGTCTCAGTAAAAAAACAAAAGCTTAAAATGACCTAAAAATGACCTAAAAAATAACGACAACCAGATTTTGAGCCGTTGGTTTTGAGCCGAGACAAGTGGATCAACTGCACTGGCTGGTGTGCACATTAATAATTCCGCGCGTGTGCATGTGTAAGAAGTTGAAGATTTCGTGGGGCATGGCGTGGAAGCCGGGTCGTGGCTTGACGTTGTCGTAGTAATGGTGCGTAGTGAAGATCCCGGACGGGTTCATGGGGAAAGCCCAGAAGCCATACAAGTGGACCTCCTGGCACATTTCCAGGGCTGCCGTCACGAGCATGAGGCCACTGCTGAGACGCTTGGCCCTGACGCCCTGCACGGACCAGAAGCGTTGCACGTTCAGCAGGTACTGGGGGTGGAAGAAGTACACACCGCGGCGGGAGTCAAAGTCGTCCAGCAAGTACTTCACGCGGAAAGAGACGTCCGTGTTGCGGGTGTTGTAGAAGGCGGGCAGCACCACAGAGGAGTTCTCGTAGTTTCGGAGGATTTCATAAAATGGCCGTCGCCACTTTTCTAATTTCTGGAACCTGGTTGGCCATCCAAAATGAAACAGGGGACAGAAAATGGATAGAAGATAGAGCAAACTATGCTATGTTTACACTCCTTTTACACTGATATTATTTTGACTTATTTCCACTTCCAATTTTTTCATGTGCTGCTTTCGGAATATTGAAATTCGTAATAATAGTGTTAATTACTGTGTGTAAACATAACATTTATGTCATATCTATGTCATAACATAGATTGTGGGCATTATAGTACTATCTTGATTTACAGTACCTCTCAGTGATAATGCTTGGATTTATTGTCACTAGGTCTGTTTTAGTGCCAACATCAGCAGAATATTTGTCATTGATGGGTGGTATATTACATCTGCAAGAAAAGCACATGATATAACCTGAAATTAGAAGGAATCTGTTTCTAAGTGATTACCCTAGTTTGTTTATAATAGAGCTAAAAGCTATTTGAGAGTCTAGTTTTGTGATCAGCTGGGTACCTGAACACAAAATCTGCTGAGTCAATCTCCTGTCCACATTTACTGTTCTTGATGATGCCACCATTTCCGATAACGGCACATTTTTTGTACTGTGTTTTGGCATACGGCATGTCCTGAAGGAAACAGATACAGGGCTGAGTCAGAATTGCAGTATACTAACTAAAGCACCTTCAAGCCCCCACACATTTACACGTGCATGCATTACATGTGCAAAAACAACCATAAAATCAATTGATATAAATTAATAGAATAGGTATATTCTATTTTATAAAAGAATAGAGCATTGGAGACCTGTACTTTATGAACAGAGGATAAACCACTCACATCTGGGAACATCTTGAAGACCTCTGTGGTGATAGGAAGGACTCCGCTGGTGTCCACTTCATACCTCAGTTTAGTGCCTGCCGGTGTGTTCCTCTTGGTGGTGAACAGGAAGGATGGAGCGTTGCAGCAGCGAGACAGAGACATCCTATTGGACAATACCATGAAAGGGATTTAGCTTGAAACACGTGATGTATCTGAATGCATTTGGTAAACAGAGATAGATGTGATATTTACATCATATAATTCCATACATTTAGACTGGTTTACTTCCCTGCCCTCCCACAAAGGAGCTAACTAGGCTGATTGGTTGTGATTGAAACCGAGGTGACGCTAAGCTGCAAATTTGCTAAGGTCAGCAAACTGTGTGTACAAAATGGACATGGGAAAGCAGGGAGATGTGAGTCAAGCAAGGTCTGTGAACACACACACACAAACAGGCACACACGCAAGCACACGCACGCACACACACAGTCCACATGACCTGTGCAGCAGCAGAGGGTGCTGAGGCACCATGGGTGTAGAGAGACTGAGACTCACTTGAAGTTGCTGGTCTCTACTTTGTTCTGCTCCCACCTGCATACCTGCAGGTTTCTCCATCTCTCAAACAGCTCTGACGTCTTCACCCTGCAGGCAAACAGACAGATATGCAGTGAGACAGGCAGTGAGACAGACAGACAGGCAATGAGACATACAGACAAGCAGCGAAACATACAGACAGTGAGACAGACAGTAGAAATGATCTGTAAACTGTAATGCCTGGCACATGACCCAAACATTCCTTGACAGCAGGCTATACAGTATGGTGGTACTGAATTTAAGAACAATATTGCTCAACATAGAGTATCTTACAGTAAAAAGTATTTAAATCACCAGATTGAATACATTGAAGCACTGATGGTGATAATAATCATATAAACATAACACAAAAAGTACGTGCATTTGGTAGATTAGTTCTTAGTTGTAACAATACTTCTTGGCAATACATCTTA
>JAODLL010004000.1:1372-11406 GCA_026546735.1 Forbesichthys agassizii | reverse complement strand
TGGTACTTCTCCCATAGAGTTCTATTGAGGACTCTCTAAGAGGTCTGTCTCCTCTATATAATGTCTCTGGTACTTCTATAGATTTCTATTCTGAATTATTTAGGTGGTCTGTCTCCTCTTTATAATGTCTCTCTTTAAGATTGGGGTTAGCATTATTTAGCATTTTTTGGGTATTATTTAATAAATTCACAGATTTTTCGGAGAATTGTGGGTATGAAGAGGGATTGCATTCATTCCATTTGCAGAACATAGAGCGTATCCTACATTAATAATGAGACCTTGACTGTTTGAATTAAATATTGAATATTGAGAGATATAGCCTGGTTTAAACATGGTCATTTTGTATGTGAAATTCTAAGGCTCAAGTCTCTGTGCAGTAAACCAAGCCACAAGATTTCAAAGAGAATCCTGTCTGGTCATAGTGGAAAAAACTTCTGGGGTATCTCATTCATTAAAGCAATTTCCGTCAGTCTTTCAGCCCATAGACCTCATATGCCAAGAGGTGCAGTGTGTTGGACAACTACATCAGCAATGATTTATACATGCGTCCAGATAAAGGTTTCATTCCCAATCTACAGATCATCTTACAAGGAGCTTCCATCGCAAATCTAATAGCGAGGCAACAATAGCCGTTTAGGGAAATAGCATGGCATTTCATAGTCATATCCACTGTGTCGGGTGATGGAACGGTCTGCCTCACAAACCATTGAATGTTTCACCACACAGGTGTCATGTTGCTGTACAATAAATGAAGCATTGAGCCGTGCATTAGCGAGATTTTGTGCTGTCAGAGGATATACAAGTGAAAAATGACATTATTAAATGGGAACAGGTAGGGAAGGATGTTAAGAGCTGCAATCTTCCAGTTCACCTATGGAAAACCAATTACAATAATTGCTTTGTCGTGTAATTGTCGTGTGGAGATGCCAGATTAGAAAACAACTAGATGGAAAGGTTTTCATGAATGGGGCAGTAGGCTGAATCATTATTGTATTATCTCAGTGTTACATAAAGAGCAGTGAAAATCTATTTCTTAGAGAAGGTCTGATATTGTTGCTATACATTTTTAGACTCTGTATTTGTGTCAAAAACCTTCATACAGTAAACAGAGATAAATGCTCAATGTTGGAATAATTTACCTTCATTATGAAAGCAACCATGGTTTTTAAGGTACAGTAGCTAGGAAGTCCAACCGCATCTGGAAATTATGGATATGTTCCCTTTTGGGGCCTGTGTTGCTCGCATTCATTAGATGTGTCTTTCAAGAGATGTTACCTGACCCCGGACCTTTGATGTCAAACAATATATATAATAATAATAATAATAATAATAATAATATAGAGACACTGTAAATGCTCCACAAATTCAGGCTTTTGCCAGCGGATACCATCCATCCATCCATCCATCTTCTCCCGCTTATCCGGACTCGGGTCACGGGGGCAGCAGCTGCAGCAGGGGACCCCAAACGTCCCTTTCCCGAGAAACATTAGCAAGCTCTGACTGGGGGATCCCAAAACGTTCCCAGGCCAGTGTGGAGATATAATTTCTCCACCTGGTCCTGGGTCTTCCCTGAAGCCTCCTCCCAGCTGGATGTGGCTGGAACACCTCCCAAGGAAGGTGCCCAGGGAGCATCCTTACTAGATGCCCGTACCACCTCAACTGGATCCTTTTGACGCAAAGGAGACGCGGCTCTACTTCAAGTTCCTCATGGATAGCCGAGCTTCTTACCCTATCTCTAAGGGAGACGCCAGCCACCCTCCTGAGAAAACTCATTTTAATCGCTTGTATCTGTGATCTTGTTCTTTTGGTCATGACCATAGGTGAGGTCCGCTGTTTCACAACCAGAATCCGCATTGTTGGATTGGAGTTTAATTACAGTAGCAACCTATATGAGAGCTCAACAGGCCGCACCTGTAGCAGGTGTGTCTGTGTGTGCGGACCGCGGTTCTGTATTCCGGAACCGTGACATAAAACAGTGGACGTTTGTATAGCGGTTTCGGTGTCGGCCTCAGAACCGTTACACCCCTACAAAGTAGTGTTGTTAATCTCACCAAAACAACTGCCTTGCAGCACTGTGCTTCTGAAATGCTCTTGGTGGAGGCTGACATGTCGTGGAGGACGGAACAAACGTGTATCGGAGCCGGAACTCATCGCACGGGTGCCATGTGGAATCCCGGCGTAGGAGTGAATGCTTGAACAATACAAGTACCAGAAGAGTGAACCTTTACATATCATAGGCATTCCTCAGTCCCAGAAGAGTGAACGCCAATAACACAGGCATTCTTCGGTGCCATAACAGTGAATTATTGGATGATTCTTCAGTACTTTCTTAAGAGTAAATCCTTTAATGATACAGGCATTCTTTAGTAGGCCTATTTACCATATGCCTGGATCCTTAAATGATACTGTAGGGCATTGCCTTCAGTCATCATGTCCATCACATTATACCACACTTCTGTTGCTGGCTAACAAGCATGTTTGCACTTTCCACTCAGAAAACCCCCGACCGCAACAGTGAGCCTTGATCTTCCCACAGTCTCCACAATACAAGGCATTCACATGGCAGGAGTCATGTGAGAATTGGCAGGGGCGCGACCAGCTCATAACCTCTTCGCTGTGGACTCACATGCGCCCGAGGAAAGTACACAACAGCATAAACAAACAGAGAGAAACAGGACCCAGATCCACAACCGATCGCCACTGACTTGTTGATCTTAACTCTTCGTTGGTCCTCTCACAGTGCCACATTGTTTAGAGAGCCACCGTCCCTTCATGAGACACACACGCACACGCACGCACGCACACACACACGCACACAAACACGCACACACACAAAATCAATTGTTTGTTTGTCGAAGGAGGACCGATTTGCGGGTCTTTTCAGCGTTAACGTGACATACAAAATAACACAAAGGGAGAGCAGCATGGAAAAGTTATGTCCACAGAACAGCACCGTCGGTTCACTCTCACCTCTGTCTTTCATCTGCGTTCACAAAGACGTCTCTCTTTTGTTGCCCAAAGAGCTTCAGGGCGGTGTGCGTGTGTGTGTGTGTGTGTGTGTGTGTGTGTGCCTGCGTGTGCGTGTTCTTGTGCTCTTGTGTGTTTGTGTGTGTTTGCATGTTTAAGTGTGTCCACATGTGTGTGCGTGCGCGTGTGTATATGTGCGCGAGTGTGTGTGCGTGTGCGTGTGTGCACATGTGTGTGCGTGTGTGTGCGTGTGTCCGTGTGTGTGTGTGCGTGTGTGTGTGCACGTGTGTGCGTGTGTCCATGTGCACATGTGCACGTGTGTGTGTGCGTGTGTGCACATGTGTGTGCGTGTGTGTACGTGTATGTGCGTGTGCACGTGTGTGTGTGCGTGTGTGCACGTGTGTGTGTGTGTGTGTGTGTGTGCGTGCGTGAGCTCTGCGAGGTGAAGCGTGTCTTCCATTAAGCGTGCCTGCGTCTGTGAGGAGTGGGGGTGCTGCTCGTCTGTCAGTGCTGTCCTGCTCAGCGTCTCGGTGCGTGCGGCTCACAGCGCTGCGCCTCGCTGCACATACTTGGTGAGGGTGCGTGGCCTGAACAAGGAGCAGGTCAGACATCAAGATGACCCTGTTTGTCAAGCAGCAGCAGCACAAAGGCATTCTAGAAGCCTCCTGGCTCTGGTGCCAAACAAACACACCAGCACACTTTATGGACTCAAGGGCCGGACAGACAGACAGACAAGACAAGACAAGACAGACAGACAGACAGACAGACTTCAGTAGCACACTATCTGGTTATGGACAGACAGACAGACAGACAGACAGACAAGACAAGACAAGACAGACAGACAGACAGACAGACTTCAGTAGCACACTATCTGGTTATGGACAGACAGACAGACAGACAGACAGACTTCAGTAGCACACTATCTGGTTATAAACAGACAGACAGAGCAAAAAAAAAACAGGACACGTCCTGGGACTGGGCATCTATTCTTCAGATGAGGAACTTGACACATGACGTTCAAAATTATATTCAGGTTATTTTCTTATTTAGCATAATACTCTGATGTATTTTCTGAATTGATTAATTTAATTTATATATATAAAAAAAAAAAAAATATATATATACACACACTCACTGTGAGTACAGATAGGTGTAGGTAGAGCTTACAGTAAGTGTCTTGCTCAAGGGTTTTTAGGTAGGCTGGGCTTTTCAGGGGGATCGACCCAATGACCTTTCGCATTGTACGAGAGTAGGATGCAGCCACAGTGCGGCTCTGCGGCATCGCCACGGCAACAGGGCATCAATCACACAGGCAGGCGCCCAGAGAAGCAGGAATGTGAGAGAGTGACAGCGATGGAGGTTTGTCAACATGGCGCCTAGTAGCAGGGATAGGAAGGGGGGCCAACAGGTGGTGGGGGTGTGGTGGGGGTGGGGGTGGGGGGGGGACAACAACAGGTACGAGCTGTCCAACCAACTGCTCAGAATTTGTTCGGCCGCGTATGTGTGGCATGTGTGCATGTGTGTGGCGTGTGTGTGTGTGTGTGTGTGTGTATGTGTGTGCATGTGTGTGTGGCGTGTGTGTGTGTGTGTGCATGTGTGTGTGTGTGTGTGTGTATGTGCGTGTGTCTGTGTGCGCATGTGTGTGTGGCGTGTGTGTATGTGTGTGGCGTGTGTGTGTGTGGGTGTGTGTGTGTGTGCATGTGTGTGTGAGTGTATGCGCGTGTGTCTGTGTGCGCATGTGTGTGGGGCGTGTGTGTATGTGCAGGATATGGGCAGGACATATTTCCAGATGCAGTGTAAATCACTGTTACTTCCTCAGTTTGGAGGAACTACCTTCAGATGAAAGCCACGCCACATACTACATACTACATACTACATAGTAATAGAATTTACTTATTTTAAATTTTTGTCTCTGCCAGTCAACATATTACATGCATACCACTGAGCAGAGAGCTAACATACAATACTGTATGTGTAGTTAGTCAGGTAGCGAGATAATGTGCCTTCTACAACATATTACATGCATACCACTGAGCAGAGAGCTAACATACAATACTGTATGTGTAGTCAGTCAGGTAGGGCGATAATGTGCCTTCTCCTATGCCATCCATCTGCTTCAAGCTTTCCCCGAGGCACCGACCGTCCACACTGGGTAGACATGGTGGTAAACCATTCTCCATGGCCATTAGCAGATTATTCTATCGGACTGGGGAGAAGACGTGACAGTTAACGGTTCTGTTGGGTTGCTCAATGTGTTTCTCATAAGGTTTTCTCATGAGAACGGGCCCTGTGCAAAGCATTCCCCTGTCATGTGTTCAAAGAAGACATTCGGTGTTTGTTTAGACACCCCCGGGGGCTTACAGAAACCCCTATCATGGCACACATCACTGGTTGTCTCTCACAGGGAATGGCAGGACATAATTATTGTGTGGAGTTTATTGTATGTCATGTTAGTAAAGGATTGCCTTCAGGTTTGGGCCAATGGTTTCTGGCATACATAGAAATGTCTAAATTATTACCTTTATTTAGGCCTACGTCACCATATACACAATAATATTAATATATAATTAAATATATACTGTATATATATAATAAAATAAAGTATTATTTTATTATTCATATTATATTTATTATTTATCAATATTATTTATTTTATGAAATTATTTTTACCCGTATATTGTCTTAAACATATATTTATTGTAATTTTGCTTTTTTTTATAATAGGCAAATAATGAATATATGTTTTTCCCCAAATGTTTGTAATTATTTTAGAAATTACATAAATATTTGTATAAACATTTGTATGCACCTTAGAAAATACATTTACATAAAGCTGCCATATCTTGTTAAAACACTTGGAAAAAAAACATGAATTAATTATTTTCTTTCCTAAAATTTGAAGAGGTAAACAAATATGCTTTATTAATCACAAATAATTATGCAATGCATGTGATTAATTGTGATTACATTGTACATTGCATTGTACATGGGTCCGACAGCCCTACTTGAGACACCAACAAATAATATACATAATAATCACAATTAGCATAATCATAATACTAAATAAGTATTATTATAACTACAGTATATTTAGGCTGTATAAAGTGCTTTTAAAATAGATTGACTGTTAGAACAAAAGCTGAATAGTCTATCATAAATAGTCCCATTCGATACAAAGTAATCCAACAGCAAAATACAATGCAAAAATGTGCTTGAATTAAGTTAATTGATATGAATGATAATGCTATTGCTATTCTAGCTAAATCCAGCGCTAACATTAATTGTGTTAGCTAGCATGTTAACAGCTCATATTTTCCACTATGCTGGTTTCCGATGACTCAGTGAGGCTGCAGGGGCGAAGCTTTGCGCGTTCCCAGTGTCAGGCAGTCATGTTAGGGGCTATCGCCCCAACCCTGTGCCCGCGGGGAGACAACCCAACAAAACACAGACAAGTGACGCTATCGGGAACATCTATTGGACAAACTCCAGACGTTTCAGATGCTAAGGCTGCAACAGGCCCTCAGTTTGTTGTGCCTCCAGGACATGTTTGAGGCAGGGTGTGAACTTGAGGGTCAGGTCAGTGTAAGTCCTGCGCCCGTTCTACACTGGAAAACACTTAAAGACACACCCTTAGCCCCCCCCCCCCCCCTCCCTTCCCGAACCTGAAAACACACAGATTGCAGACTTGCAAAGACAAACACACAATCCATCTTCACTCCTCTGTGCCCGCCCCCGCACCATTTAAGAGCTGTATTAGTATTTATCCACATTGCTCCTCTTGTTTAAACCGCGCTCCTTGTCGAGACCGAAAAGTTTAATTATCACCCCAGGGCTCCAGCATTGGTTATCTGTCACTGGCAGCCATTTGTCTCTCTCTCTCTCTCTCTCTCTCTGTGGGTTGAAGTCACGGTCAGCCCTAACCCCACCCTGCCCCACTGCCCCCCCACCCAAAAGAGATGTTGTTCCTGTTGTTTCACCAATCAGAAGGTCACATTTCACATGATGTGGCATGTCTGAGGACAGCGGACACACACACACACACACATGCAGGAATACACACATGTACACACTCTTTTGTTTTTACCGTACCCATTTGCTTGTGTTTCACACAAAAGCCAATGCTTTCATCCAAAGCAACGCATAGTGAGCAGGACAAAAAGCCAGGGCAGGGATTCAACCCAAGCCCTTTCTGTCTGAACTGCCCAACCCCCTTGTTAGCTTTGCCTGCTTTTAAGTTTCTTTATGAAGTGAAACGTCATATTTATTCAGCTCCTGAGGACTATGGCCGTTAAATCAGACAAGACAAGAGCTCAGGGTGCAATGTGCTCAGTGTAAAAGACCACACATTGCCATTCAAGGTGAACCCATTGTGTTGCTTTTAGTGGTGCTCTGTAAGAGCTGGTATCAGCGTGCGATGTCACAATAAGCCGTGCTCGGTGTTTCCACAGTGCATATAACGCATTTATCTGCTGATACTCAATACCTGAGCCGAACTGGTGTCTCCAGTCACCATGACATCCCTTGTTTGAGTGGAACAATTTATTAATTCATTATTTATTTATACACTGCAAAAAATGCCCTATCAAATATAAGTGCAAAAATATTAGTTATGAGCTTGCTTATGATTAAAACAAGCAAATTTGTGAAATTCACTTGATAAGATTTTCTTAAAGTAAGTTCAGATTTTCCTAATTTAGGTCACTAGATAAGCCGTTTACATTAGAAACAAATCTAACTAGATTTTAAATCTAAAAACAAGATTATCACACTAAATGTAGTTTTTGCAGTGTATCATGCAAAAAAGTACTGGACAATATTCATTGCATTCTCAGAAGTTTTGTATGCTGTCTAGACCAAATGCCCACGCAAAAATGGGGAAAATAGCATTTGTGTATGCTGCACCCTTTAAATGAAATATGCTTTTAGAAAGGCTTAAAATTAACTAATTTTATTTCGCTAAATGAAAGATGCCAATGTTTTTAATGATGAGTATCCTATGTTGTGTATGTTTTTATATGTTCTGTCTATACTGTTATTTGCTGCATGTGTTGGCCAGGACTCCTTTGAAAGCGAGACGTTTAATCTCAAGGGGTACTTCCTGGTTAAATAAAGGTTAAATCAAATACATAAAAATATGTTCAGCTGCCCACCACCTCTGTGAATGTAAACAAATTTGAAGAACATAAACACACACCTGTGATTCTGGGTGTGTGTGTGTGTGTGTGTGTGTGTGTGTGTGTGCGTGTGCACATGTGTTTGTGTGTGTGTGTGTGTGTGTGTGTGTGTGTGCGCAGTGTTGGGAAGTTACTGATTACATGTTATATGTATAAATTATATGTAATCCATTACAGTTACCAGCTCAAATAATGGAATCAAATTACAGGTATTTTTTAAATAATGATCTGATTAGTTCTACTTTCAAATATAAAATAGAAGTTTGCAGAAGAAACATTTTTAAAGCAATCCACTGTTCTTTTATAAACTTGTTTATTAATGTCAATCAATAGTTCAAATTATATCCTACTTTAATCTGATGCCCTGAGCAACATAAACGTTCACAAAAATAGAACGATTTGGCACGCAGTAAATTGCTTTGGATGGCATTTCACAGAACAATATTTAGGTGTGAAGTAATCTAAATTTTATAGGAAGTAATCAGATTATATTAGTAAATTACTGATTATAATTTTTTGCCTGATAACTAATAACTGTAGGGTTTACATTTAAAAAGTAACCTACCCAACCCTGTATGTGTGTGTGTGTGTGTGTGTGTGTGTGTGTGTGTGCGTGTTACAGGGACCCATTTTCAAACACATACCTGTTGGTAAACAGAGTGCTATGGTGCGGTCTACAACATGTACCGTGTTTCTCCCCGTGACGTCTGGCCTCTCCCTGATCCTCATAGCGACAGGATGGGTGGGGGGGTCATGTGACTACATGGTGCAGGCAGCCAGTGGCGATGCAGTCGGTGTTGCGTGCGTCGGGCAAAGCCTATAGAGACGCAACCAGACCCTGCGAATCAATATTGACTGACACTCCCCCCCTCGATCCCTGTGTCAGACAGCATTCAAGTCAAAACCAACAAATAGAGCTACCGCACAGGTAGTGTCCTGGCCTGGACACGCACACACACACACACACCCACACACACACACACACACACACAGACAAAAGGATTGCACTCTCTCTCTCTCCCAATCCCCAACGTACACACACTCCACCCTGGGACAAAGCCCAGGTATGGCTGACAAAAGGTGTCTGTGGATCTATTCCAGTGGCGTTACTGCCTACACTCGCCCCGGCAACCATTATCTCCGCATCTAACCCCCAGGCAGGTAAGTGGCTGCCTGAAACCAAACAGAAACAGGGCGTGTGCGAGCGCACACACACACACGCACGCACACACACACACACAACTACAACAGGGTCGGCGTGTACGTTGCTGTGTGCACGTTTATCGACCGGCTGATTTGTGGCTTGTCATCGCTGGCTCAAAGCGGGGATCCACTCTGTCTGACCCGATGGGAGCTGAGCTGTCACTCACATACATACAAACATAAACTCACACACACACACACACACACACAGTGTGGCGTTACTCCTTCACAACAACACAACCTTCACCTTCCAGTCGCTCGCCGCTGGACGAGGGGGTGGGGTTGGACAGGCTGATATGTTATTGCACGGTAGCCTACACACCCCCCAACAGAGTCTGTTGCACCCCCTTACACTGGGTTCGAACTCCAAATGCCTTGCTTGCCTAGCAGGACTTTGATAATGGGCTGCCATGTCCCATGTCCCTGTCATCATCAGTATCAGTAAAAACGTGGTGCATTCTTGTAAGTCACTGCGCGGGAAAGGTCTTCCAGCGAGCAGAAGCTTCGTCTCTCTATCTTGAATGAAGTCATTCCGGAGACCACGTGTTAGCATTAGATGGGCAGGCATTACTGTAAGTTCGCCATGGTAGCGCAGTAGACTTAGCATTAGATGGGCAGGCATTACTGTAAGTTAGCCATGGTAGCGCAGTAGACTTAGCATTAGATGGGCAGGCATTACTGTAAGTTAGC
>JAODLL010003999.1:0-11407 GCA_026546735.1 Forbesichthys agassizii | reverse complement strand
AATGATGTAGTGTGAAGCACTTTGTGTTACATTAATTTGTATGAAAAGTGCTATATAAATAAAGATTGATTGATTGAATGAATAATTGTGATAAATAATCGTGATCAGCATTTTGGCCATAATCGTGCAGCCCTAAATCCAGGTTATAGAAATATGCTGGCATCTGTGCGTAAACAAATTCAGGCAGACAGAGAAAATGTGTTTCTTGTGTGTTCAAACTTATAACACAATGTCAGTAGCATTTACAGTGATTCTGATTGTTGTGGGTAAAATTTCTATCGGATTTTATTGCCCCTGCCTTCTCGAAAAATGCACAGAACTAAGAAGCAAAACTAATAGACTCAAGAATAGCTTTTACCCACAGGCAGTGAAATGCATAAGCTTATTTCCATCGCTCTTATAAGGGTGCTGAACTGAACTGAAAGCAAACCTAAAGCTATCATGAATTTGAATGCAATAATCTATGTCTGTGCAATTTTTTCGAGTATTTTAACCCACACAAGCACTTTATCCTGCTTTAGTTATACATTTATTTTAACATCTACTTTAAATATTTCACTATGTATTTTTACATTGAGCCAGCTCGTTAAATGCACCTAAATTTCGATGTCTGTACACTGACAATAAAGAAATCTATCTATCTACTTGCACTGCAAATTTAACTGAAATAGTACTCACACACAACTATTTTATGTTTCAAAATGAATTATTTATTCAGACAAAAGACACTGCGATGGGATCACCTATGGCTCCCAATTATGCAAATCTGTATTTGGCCTACAAGAAGAAATAGTATTTTCTTAACCCTCTTAAACATATCTTCATGTCAAACCATTATTTGGAAACGTTATATTGACAATATCTTTGTGTTATGGAAAGTTGATGTAATACAGCTACAGGCATTCCAAGCCTTCCTTAACTCATGCTCTGAACATCTGACATTTACTATGCAGTCAGACTGTAGAAAAATTAGCTTCATTTTAATAACTTGTAATGACAATGTACTTGTTACATATCTATACAATAAACCCACAGGTCACAACACCTTGTTAAAAGCTGGCAGTCCTCCTCTTCCCTTTATAAACAGCCTGCCCTACAGTCAATTCTGTCGTTTTAAAATAATTAGCAAAAATGGATCTTGACTACGAGAGAAATCTGACCATTATGCAGCATAAATTCAGACCATGAGGATAAAGAGTAAGGTTAATATGGCGGTTACAAAAATTGAGAAAGGACCTTTGAAAAAAAAATTAACGTAATGATAAACATTCAGCAGTCTTAACAGGTTCCTGCAGATTTCATAAAGTT
Source organism: Forbesichthys agassizii (assembly GCA_026546735.1). Taxonomy (NCBI): domain Eukaryota; kingdom Metazoa; phylum Chordata; class Actinopteri; order Percopsiformes; family Amblyopsidae; genus Forbesichthys; species Forbesichthys agassizii. The sequence continues at coordinate 10,099 of JAODLL010003999.1, read as the reverse complement.
AATTTTAAGACTTTAAGACCATTATGAATGTGATTTCACATCCATACTGGCAAAAAAAGTACAATTGATATGAATGTAAAATGGAATCACAGAATTAGCAAAGTATATTCATTTAGTGAAAGCTGAATTTCACAATTTTCTTGCACGAGTTGCAGCGGGCATCATATAACAGGCTTCAACCACACACTAAACATGGTGTTCTCAAATTCTAGAGCTTTTTTGATGCAGGCCACACTAGCACCTGTGTGTGCTCTAGAGATGATACAAGTACTACTGAAAACAAAAAATACATATTTTAGGCAAAGTTATTATTTGCACCTATTGTGAATGCAGGTCATAATTTACATGGCAGCTAAGGATATGGTTCTTATATATATGATCAGGGATCATTCACAATATACTGTTGAAGTTTCAGTTAGACAAACACCACAAAAAAATTAAAATAAAATATGTTTGATTGTTGCCAAATTAAAGGATGAATCTGTAAACTAAATTTTAAGCATGGAATTCAAGCCAGAGACCCTGGCAACCGAAGTTTATTGAGTTAAATCTGCACATACTGCTACCATATAGATTCTCGAGTGATTGTGTTTTTTAGGCTATTTTCCTGGGTGTAAATAGTCAAATATCTGCCGTGTGGCTATTCTCACCCGAATACAGTCACTCCGAATATTTTAAGAGCCTACCTCAATCAACAGCAATTCAGCGAAGCAGCATGTATATGACAACACACTGCATTGGATCGATGAATGTTGGATCGAGGGGGCAATTTTACAATTCCATTGTCTAAACGCTCCACATGTTGTGCCGGTGTTCTGACGATCTAGGCTGCCTTGTGGAAACATGCTTATGTTCAGTGCTGACACTGACTTCCATGTTTCGTTGTCACAAAACCAACACGTTGCGTGCTGCTTGCATCTGCACATAGGAGACTGTAGGCTACTTACTGCCAGTAAAAGTTGGTTTATTTACCGAAGGTTTTCAGTAAGATTATCAAACTGTTTTAGCTATATACTGTACATAAGATAACTTTATAATGGGGCGACTAGGGTTGGGTATTGTTTGAATGTAATCGATTCCGGTTCTTATCGATTCCCGATTTCAATTTCATTATTTTTGGGAGAAGAAATACAACATATTTCAAGATGGAAAATTTCCTGACCTTTCATTTAGGCTATAATCAGTCAAATCAAGGTCAATGACAAGTGTTGGGCAAGCTATATTTAAAATGTAATGCGCTGAGCTACCAGTTACCCTGCGTTAAATGAAGCAAACATTTAAATGAAGAGAAATGTAGCAAACTAAGCTACAGCAACATGGCAAAGTTTGTTTAACTACAGTTAGTTTTACTACATTTAAGCTATTTTTTCCCCTACATTTTATTGTACCAACATCCAAAAGTGTATGTCAAACAAACAAACAGGGCAAAACTGTTCAGTTCAAGTGTTTATTAAACAATAAGATGTGTTCTCTGCTCTCACTGTTATTTCTACCACATAAACTCAGTCTCATCTTTATTCCCTCTCAATCCCCTGCATCAAAATCTCAGGAATCAGCGCAGTGATTGGTAAGCCTACGTCTACGGCATCATTATCATACGGAAGTGCTTCTATCGGCTACACGTGTATCCTAGGTCCGTGTATGTAATGGCATCACGTACTGATTCTTAGCAGTTGCATCAGACTTTAACGAGCTGCAGATTCAGAAATGCTTGAGAAAATGTAGCGTTTGTGGACGCTACCGCACTACTTGATCAATTAAAGAGCGTTGCTACTGAATAGCTATTTGATTCAGAAAACAGCGACGCTACCGCCACGTTACTCAGAAACGTAGTTTAACTAGTAGTGTCGCTACAAGTAGTGGCGCTACTGCCCAACAATGTCAATGACACTGGCAGGATTCAGGAAGGCTTCTTTTTCCCTTCATTTATAAAAAATAAGATAAATAAGAATTGCATTTTAAATGTGGATATGTGTTAATGCATTTAATTATTATAATTACATACTGTATGTTTATATCATATAATATATAAGAACAGTTTACAAAGGTGAGTAAATTAACATGTTAATATGTTTACCAGCTGGTAAACTGGCAACAGAATCAACTAACATGAACATTTAGGCCTAGGTGTACCAAAGATGACCTTGTAAGTCCAATATGTTACTTTACAGTATTAATCTTGTATAATGTCTGTATTTGAATTTAATACAACTGTAGAATTCTCAAATTCATTTCATGAGTTTCTTTCATCTGATAATTCAGTTCATTATCATGTAATGACCTGGACAATGTTACATGCATTATCAACCTTTTGATTTAACTAGGCATAGGCCTATCGTTGTTCAGAGAGCAAAAATACGATCTAGATTTAGATTTAGCGTATTGTTAACAAAGCCCATTGTAATTCAAAGTAAAAAATAAAACAAATTAAACGTAGGCTAGCAACACTAGAAAACGATATTTTTTTAGGGTGGCTTCAGCTGTAACAAAATCCAGGAACCAAGTGTCAAAATATAATGTTGTAAGGCTCTCAGGCATTATGTATTTGTTTCAAATTCTCCTGTAGATCAAGTTTCTGATTTATTATTCCTGCTTAGTCAAGTAACAGGCATGCAGGATTAAGCCTATTCCTAGATAAAGAAAGATTTTCCCAAGGAGATCATTAGATTTTTCTGTTAGTCTTGGACTAAACTTAATCCATGTCTGTGCAACTGGCCCTTAGTAAATTTTGTTTTGCAGAAGATCACTTCTTTAAATATGTGGCTTACTGACGACGTGACAGTAATTCCTATTAATGTGCACTTTAGCATTTGTTGTTGATATGTTGAGACCTTATACTTTTTATGAATAGCAATTAAAATGTAAACATACAAATAAAATTCCCTGATATTCCATGCTTCTCCAAAAAAAACACTTTAAATTCCATGATATTACAGAAATTCTATGACCAGTAGGAACCAGTTGCACGAACTACATTGCAAACTGCATATACCCATAATAACCAATCATAAAGGTAGCCTTACCAGTTGTCCCACTAAACCGTGGCACAAAACATTCAGAAAGAAGTCAGGTAAGATGTCTCTACACGTCTGACTTCTAACTAGGAATGGGGATCGAGAGCCGTTTTTTAAAAAATACCCGGTTACAAATTTCTCAAAACCTGAAAATCTATAAGGTCTGAGCTTATGGATACGGTTAACGAAACTAGTGGGTTTTAATAGACCTAAAAATAGATACAAGCACGAACTGGAAAAATTATTGACAACGAGTGTGCATAAAGAGTGAGGCTGGGAAATAATTCAATATCAATATACTGTATATTTGAGATAACATTTTTAAATTAGAGTGATATGATTCTCTAATATAACTTGCCTAAATGTAAAAGATAGGCTTAATATTACCTATTAATTGTAGGCTTATTCCACCATCACAGTCAGGTCTTCTTGGCAACTTGGCTGTGTTTACTGTACTAATTCATGGGAATAACTGCACCAGTCAATGGCATTTCAGAAACGCTCCTGACACCTATTGGCATAAATATCCTTCAAAAAGTTTTATGTTTATATTTGATAGAGATTTCACATTTCTTGTGTATATAAAGGCAAATTGCTAATAAAAAAGGTGAACATGTATTTATTTATTCCATTTTTATTAAAAAATAAATAAAAATAAGACGACTTCACATTCTTTTAAGTCTTTAAAATAAATTTACTGTAAGAAATATTAGATAAATATACATACTAAAAATGCATATTACAAATACAATATATTTACAAGTAAAAATACATGTTTAATTAAATAGTAAACATTTTAGAAACTGCTGCAATGGTCTCTTAATTCATTCAGCAGCTGTAGTTTTATAAGTGGCAGTTTCATAAGCTTGGAAAACTCATTTAAATATAAAAGTATCAATAGTGGTATCTATAAAGGCTTAAATCCTTACGCAGTCTCGAAAATGGTATCAGTATGAATATAAATTAACAATACCCATCCATCCTAACCAGCTGATTAATGTGAAACACCTTGTGGAATTGTGGAACAAAACTTAAGAAAATACAATTTAGAAACAATTTTAAATTCACCTTAATGTATGGGTTGTTCATGACCAGAGACTGGGGCACCTGCAGGGTCAGATAGTCATTCTCCCTCCAGTTCAACATGAATGCAACACATTCCTCTCCCACTACCTGGCGCAGCGGCAGGTCTGCAACCCAAGAAGATCACTGTCAGACAGATTACTGAGCACAGCCATTAGGATGTGATGGACATTGTTTAGGTTAGGGTGAGAAAATTCCAATATCATGAGCTAGAGCAGGGGTCGGCCGTTTCGGCAAAAGGCTGCCCGTGGGCCAAAACTGGCTAACATATTTGATCAAACCATGATTTTATCATGGTGGCCTAAAATAGGCCACCATCTATCTCTGTCAGTTGTTTTAGTCAAATCTGCCCTTTTAACCCATTGAGACAGGATGCAACATTTGCTTGCTTCTACCTTTAAGAACTGATGCGACGAGAGAGCGTTTTAGATTGTGTGATTGTTTTCAAGACCCTGGATGAAATGCAGATTGCAAGATGCAAAATTATGTGAAATACACACAGGGAAGCTAAATGCATTATTTATTATGCATGGTTAGCTTTGTGTGGACTGCAAAAAGTTTTCCAAAGATAATGCTAAAGGTTTGATCTAATCTGTGCGAAGACAGTGACAATGATCTTGAGTAGTCTACAGCAGTTTATGATGACAAAAACAACATTTTTTTCTATTAATGTTAATTAGGGCAAAAGCAAATCATTTAAAATTAAAGCCAATGTTCTAATGCATTTTATTTCATGTTTCTAAATGCTATAGAGGCCAAGAAATAAACTGTTTTAGTGAATAGACAATTCAGTTAGGTCAAGTTTTTAAGAAAACCCTTAGGTTTTAGAAAGTTGTTTTATACATTTTAGAATGCTTAGAGGGCTCCTAGTTTTTTAATGGGTTGAAACTAAGCCTGGCCTATAAAATAAATTCAATACATTCTTGAAAAATGCCTAAATCGCAAAATCGAGATTAATGCTTCAACTCAAAATTAAGTTGACGATGCTCCGCCTTCCATTCAACTCTAAATTGGATAAGTCTTTTGGTTTCTGTCAGAGCCATGTGGAAGATGTGTGGCAGCATTTTTGGTTAAAAAAAAGCCCAGACCTCTGTTTTATTTATTTAGAGTAGTTGTATACTGTAGCCTACATGTTTAAATATATAAATAATAAATGTCCCAAAAATCCCGCTAGCGCATCACGCTAATCAGATAGCATTAGCCACGATTAACATTTCTTACATTTGTACACTTTTGTTTGTCTAATATCTGTTATGCGATGATGTGCATGATATATGTTGGGATTAACCACACTTGTTGTGATATGTACTGTAGCCATTTCCAAATATATATTTGTAGATGTTAGTTGCATAGGCCATGTAACACTAGGTTATTATCCTACTGACACTGGCCTCTATCTGGAGTTGGTTGCCAGGCGCTGCACAGCGGCTGCCCACTGCTCCCTTGAGGGATGGGTTAAATGCAGAGGATGAATTTTGCTACATGCGACAAATAAAAGCACCTTTTCTGTTATCCAAACACCAGTTCCTGCGTGTTCTTTGATGAGCATAAATTAGGAGACGTTGTATTCAAGTTAATAAATCAGCTTTATTGTTATATTAGAAATACAAGTTGCAGAGCTCTGGTCCACTTCCTTTCCCTGACTGACAACATGCAATATCAGCAGTTCACGAAGTCTGGCCCTGACTGTCCCTCAGCACATTGATAATATTCTAGACAGTGTTTTCCCCCCTCAGATGTTGATTCAGCATCAGTGGCCCTCTCTCCCAATCCTTGGGACCCACGTCCGGTTCTCTCCTCCTTCTGGGCGTCGCTGCTGGGGAAGGTATCTGTGAACACACTTTTCAGGCCCCCACATCCCATCTTTTGTTTACTGGTAGTTTGTATGTCAGAGTGCTGTCATTATCCGTTTCCCTGCTCCCTGCTGACTCCGCACTTTGTTACGCATAAGTAATTCGTACAATAGTGTGACACACAAATAAGCTTCTGTAAGGATATCTAAACAGTTAAGCATAATCTTTTAGTCCCCGGTTAGACCTCTCATGCCTGCCTGGTAACTAAGGAGTTGCCATGCAGAGCCGACGTTACAGAGACCAAACGTTGTCACTCGTTTGACCTTGAGAGATAGCTGCCGTGTTCTGCACAGCCTGTAACTTTCTACTGACTCCCAATCTGTTTACTTTTAAGCAATAACATAGTACTCTCTTAAGCTTATAAGCTTATATCTCTTATAAGATCTAATATATGTCTAAAAAAGAATATCTAAAATGTAATGCACAATTTTCTACATATACTAGCTCTGTAATTGGCTCTGTATAGTTATATTATGTTATGCCTGTGTATGTGACAATAAATGCACCTTTACCTGAACGAAATTCAGATATCCGGGTTGCGTAGAAGATCCCGACTTCCCATGTTTCCATAGGAAAAATAAAATGTAATTTTGTGATGCTGTGAACCACCAACCCTCAGAACTCAAAGTGCAAAGCTTCGGTACTGTATTAGAACCGTAATATAGAGAGGCAGCATTTATCTACACATGAGTAGGCTATTCATAAAGCTGGTGATGGACAACTTGCAGTATAACTTACTATACTTACAGTAGGCTATAGTGTAACTTACAGAATAACTTACTGTATAAAATGAGGTGCAGCCTATTTTTGGAGAAATACAATATTTAAGCTTCAAGCAGCGTTGATACGGGTCAAGCAGACAGCACAGTCTGATTGGATGACCTCGGAGGAGAAAGGACAAGAGACCAGAGGTAATCATCATCATCAGGTGTTGAGGTGTGACAGGACATAAATCTAAAAGATTAGTCCTGCTCACCCCCTCTCCCTATTAAATGAAAAACTGAGCATTTACGTATTGGCTGCCCCAATGCAGAACCTGTGGAAACCAGGTAAGACACGCAGTGAAATTGATTAGAATAAAAGATTTTGATGGCTTTATAACAAATATGTAAGAGTACTCTTTCCCGAGTCCAAAGACATGTCTAAGTACTCTATGACAAATGGTTAGAGAGTTACAGCCGTTTAAGCTCTGAACCAATCAGAAACAAGCATTGCTAAAAGTCTCAATCAACGATAGAGCACGCCCTACTAAGTCCGAATATCTGTCATACTACTCTGTATAAACAACAGTTATAGAGATATATAACTTTTTAAGCTCTGGGACAATCAGAAACTAACATGGCTAAAACAATAATAGAGGACTTTGTACGGAGTCCAATGATGTGCCTAACTACTTCCTACGACCAAAGGTTGGTGAATTAAAGCTGTTTTAGCTCTTGGCCAATCAGAAAAACATTTTACCGAGTCCAATGATGTGTCCAACTACTCTCTGGGAGTAATGGTTGGTAAGTTATAGCATTTTAAGATCTTAGCCAATAACCAAACAGCATTGCTGAAAAGCACTAATCAATGATAGAACACATCTTAAAGAGTCCAATGACATGCCCAACTACTCTCTGGGAGTAATGGTTGGCGAGTTATAGCCATTTAAGCTCTCGGCCAAACAGAAACGAGCATGGCTAAAAAGCACAAATCTGGGATAGAGGACTTCTTACAGAGTGCAATGATGTGCCCACCTACTCTGTTGGAGTAATGGTTGGTGAGTTTTAAGCTCTCTGCCAATCAGAGACAAGCATTACTAAAAAGCACCAATGGGAGATAGTAGAATGTTAAGAGAATTTCATACCGGTACCTATGTGTCGCACTACTCTATAGGACCAACGTCTTATCAGTTGAACTACAGATTAGTGCTGCTTACTACTACAAATTACTCTGAAGTAATGTACTTAAATAATTTAAGTAGATAAAGAACTTTAAAGTGGCTATATTAATAACAGTATTTGTCGTCTACACAATGTGATGAAGTGTTGAATGTACATAAACAATAGAAAAATGCAGTATATGTCTTAAATCCATAGTGAATAGTCTGTATTTTACACATGGCCTGTTGCTGCCCTCATGAGTTAGTTTGGCATTACTACACCCACTTTTATTCAAAGTGGCAGATCTTTGAGACACTGTAGTACTTTATAGTACTCTGAAAGTACTTTGAGTACTTAAAGTACTTTACATTGGCTAAATGAATATAAAAGTCTATATGTGGTCACTTATGTTTTAAAAAATATTCAGCTTTGAGTCATTGTCTTAATGAATATATTGAATGCAAGCATGGCCATGGAGAAGACACGAACAACATGCAATGTAGAAATGCTTCTGCCTAGGATAAGGCAGCAACAGATTTTATACTGTGACAGAAGGGGGAAGGGTGTCTTTGGAACAACACAGAATTTACAATGAAAAAGGGTCTGTTTACAGTGGTGATCAATCAAGATACAAGATGATATGAGCTACACTATTAGACACGCCAGAGGGGGTTACAAGTTAAGACAAAGAGAGAAAGATCACAGGTAAGGTCATTCTTGGAAGTTCTCACATAAGGAGAGCATAGGTCATTCGGTCACATTCATATCTAATATACAGTGAATTGTCATAGGGTTATATAAACTGTAGTGGTAAAAGACTGGAAATCAATAAATATTCCAACAATTTACACATGTGATGAAGTGTTAAATGTACATGAAAAATAAAAAAATGCAGTATATTCCATAAAGCCAATGTGAAAACAGTCAGTATTTTACACATGGCCTCTTGCTGCCCTCATGTGGTTCTTTGGTTGCATTACTAACCCAACTTTTAATCAAAGAGGCAGGACACATTTCAGGCTGTGCCAGCCATATCGTTCAGAATGTTTTATCAGCGATGAACTACAAAAAAGATAAGACAGAAAAATATGGTTGCTCTCCGGGAACCATCACCTTATCGTGGTGGAGAGGTTTAGGTGCCCCTATGAACCTGAGGGCTGTGTTGTCTGGAGCCTTGTGCTCCTGGTAGGGTCTCCCAAGGCAAAGTGGTCTCAAGGAAGGGGCCAGAATAAGAATGGTTCAGAAGACCCCATGAAGAACTCACTAAGAAAAAGAGTTAACCTGCCCGGAGGAAGAGCGGGGCCCCCGTCTGGAGCCAGGACAAGGGGGAGGGCTTGCCGGCGAGTGCCTGGTGGCTTGGTTTGCCACGGAGCCCAGTCGGGCACAGCCCGGCAAAGCAACGTTACGCCTCCATCTCCATCCTATGGGCCCCGCCACTCGTGGGAGGAACCGTGGGGGTCGAGTGCGCTGTTACATCGGTGGCAGTGAAAGTTAGGGGCCTCGACGGACCAGACCCGGGCAGCAAAAGCTGGCTCTGGGTACGTGGAACGTCACCTCGCTGTGGGGGAAGGAGCCAGAACTTGTGCGGGAGGTGGCGCGCTACCATTAAGATCTGGTGAGGCTTACCTCTACGTTCACCATTCTCCTGAATAGGGGATGGACTCTATTCTACTCTGGAGTTGTCCAGGGTGTAAGGTGCCAGCGGGGGTGGGGGGGCTGTCAACTTATCACCATCTGGTGGTGAGTTGGGTCAAGAGGGAAGACTCTGGACAGACCTGGTAAGCCCAAACGGGTAGTGCGGGTGAACTGGGAACGTCTGGAGGCCCATGTCCATGAGATCTTTAACTCACACCTCCGGCGGAGCTTCTCTGGCATCCCTGTGGAGGTTGGGGACATTAAACCCGAGTGGGCAATGTTCAAAGCTTCCATTGCTGAAGCTGCGGCAGAGAGCTGCGGTTTTAAGGTCATAGGTGCCTCAAGGGGTGGTAACCCTGGAAACATCGTGGTGGACACCGGTGGTCAGGGAAGCCGTTCGACTAAAGAAGGAGGCCTTTAGGGATATATTGTCCCGGAAGTCTCCAGAGGCGGTTGCAGGGTACCGGCTTGCTCGAAGGGCTGCAGCATCTGCCGTAGCAGAAGCTGTGTACGGATTCTTGGCAGTAAGTCGTACTCGTTTCAGGTGGGGGTTGGTCTCCGCCAGGGCTGCGCTCTATCACCAATCCTGTTTGTGATATTCATGGACAGGATATCGAGGCGTAGTCGTGGTGGGGAGGGGTTGCGGTTCGGT
>JAODLL010003998.1:0-11408 GCA_026546735.1 Forbesichthys agassizii | reverse complement strand
GTAAATGTAAATGTAAGGTAGGCTACCGTTAGCTACGTTAAACATGCTTAAAATGCCTAAAGCAAAAGGTTCAAAACAGATGCACCAATCAACCGCCCTGTCTTTCTAATTATAGCAACGTTACAGATCATATGCCTGTATGTTTACCTGTATTGTATGTCGGTGCGCCAGCATGTTTGCACCGCAAAAGATGTTCACTCTTATCTTTTATTCTTTAATCTAGAGACTAGCTACTGTATAAAATAAGGTAAACTACCTACATATGACGCACGTCTGCGGGTTGTCTATTCTATTTAGTGGCAGAGGAAGATGAAGTTACTCGACATTCACACATTGAGTGTAAATATCTTTTAAGATAAAAACGCGCAGAGCAAATCTGTTTGCATAGGCCAGTATTGTATTGTATTCATCTGAAGGCTAAATGAATCTCAAAAGACAAAGTTACATGGCTTATTGTTTTCAATAAATCCTGTTAAATGAACGTTGCCTTTTAATAGTGTCAACATGACAAATGCAAGTGCTGGAGGCTTAGTAACAGTTAAACAAATTACTGTGAATCATAATCATTTGAATAGCAATGAACAAATGACTAAGAGCCGATTCAGAAAAAAACCTAAACGATACCCAACCCTACTGCTAAGAGTGTAAAGGCCCATATCTGCATCTGCGTCAAAGCTATGCCGTAACGTACGGATAGGGTGTAGCCTACACGTAGGGGTTGACCTGCACCTTCTTAAAATGTACCTCTCCACCTCTCTGTCCATCTGTCCTGTGATTTGACAATGCAAGCCCATGTATTCCAGAGTAGTGCTTTGGAATTAGGAATCTTTATAACAACGTCATGTAGCCTACATCCACATACTGTGTCCCTTTGATGATCCTTGTATAATTATTAGATTTGATGGGAAAAAATATATTCATGTGCCTTGATTGAGCATTATTACAAAGACATGGCACTTCCATACAGTCGTGCGAATGCGCAGTCAATGGGCACAGGTCAGTGTGGCCGACAGACCAGTACAGAAGTTTAATATGCTCACGGCGACGTAAGCTACTGTACGCCGTAGCTGACGCCGTAGGCAATAGGCACGGCGTAGGCTGGCGTACGCCGTAGGCAATAGGCTGCTCGACGCAGAAGCATATATCGTTACATTTTCATCATTTCTAGGATTTTTGTAATGATCGTAATCATAAATAGTGTTCAGTGTCACTGCCCAGGCAATCATCAGGGTTCCCACGGGTCATGGAATAAATTAAAAAAAAAATATATATATTCATTCATTTATTCATTCATTCATATTCCAGACATGTAAGGTCAGTTGCAGTGCTGTCTATAGGCCTTGTACACAGATTTTTAGTCCGTGAAAGTCAGGGAATTTGACATTTGACTTCGAGTGGGGAACCCTGAATCATAGAAGACTTTTCTTCTCCTTCAGATCTGCCCAGGAATTTTGACCAGTGCCACCAGGCCTTGCAGACTATTGTCAGATATGTGCCGTCGTAAGTCTCCCTGCATTCACACGCGCACACGCACACACACACACACACACACACTACATCCTGCCTTGGTACAGTGTGTTGTTGCTGTGCACCAAATATGTTCTGGGAGCTCTATTCTATGTGTGATCTTTAATTTAACCTCTTCAGCACTGGACGCTTCCTGATGCCTATCCTGAGCCATGGTTTCCCCTTTGTGCAGAAGTCCTCCAGAACCCTGGTGAGTAAAAACCCCAAATCATTGTTCCTTGTCATCACTAGGTAGTCAAAACAAAGTGTTGCTAAGTGTTTAGTTTGACACAATGCAGTGGATGATTATGATAATAATACATTTCATTTAAGGACGCCTTTCAAGACGCTGAAGGACATCTTACATTACAAACACAAAGACCCATAAAATAGAAACATTTCATTAGAACAGGAGCCTACATATTACAAGATACAAATAAAAAGTAAAGGAGACTGAGGAGATTTTAAATAAATATGGTCAAATATGGAGAGGTCAGTAATACTGGCAGGGGAATATATACATTAACATATTTGGCTTTCAGCCTTCAGCTTGTCCAACCCCCGCTCTCGTTCAGTGGTGCGCGGTTGGAGGATGTAATAAAGCAATGTGAGTTTGTCGTTAGAAACTTGGGAACGTGTAGGGTCGAATTGTCAGAGAGGGAGCGGACATCAATCGGATCTGAACAGGGACCCGGGAAAACACGCAATGCCAGTGGACGAGGGCCACGAGCGACTCCAGCCGACGAAGAACACAGTCCCCAGGGTGGACAAACAGACCTGAGTGTTACATCCATAACCTCCTGATGGTTATGGTGTAACATGCCTCTTAAGCCTTGTGACATTGTGTTCTACAGGAGTGTTACGTCCATAACCTGCTGAGGGTGACTGTGTACATTCCCTCCATCAGGCGAGATGTGCTGGAGATCATCGTGGGAAATATGCTCAAGCTGGACGTGAGTGGCTCAGAATGATAGCGGTGTTTGCCCATCACACTTAACATTATGCTCTTCCAGGTGAGCCTTGTGAGACCATCTTGATCTATCGAGCTCTAATTTAATTTCACCCAACAATCGGTCTGGAAGCCTTCAGTTCAAAAGCGTTTCAATCAAACGCTCTTACATATGATTTGACTACCTACTTTATTTCACCTAATCAGTATGTGTAATGTCAATGTCAACTTTATTCATATAGCACATTTAAAACCACTGTGGTTGACCAAAGTGCTGGAAAAGATCAAATAGGCCTGGACGATATGGCCAAAATGTATATCACGATATATGTCTAAATTTCCGTAGATTCGATATAATTCTGATATCCTAAGCCTCTGCTTAAAACCCCCTTAATACGTGTGTCCCATAATACATCTTGCTTGTCCAGGTGAGCGTGCCAAGGGCAGATCTGGAGGACCTCAATTCTGCAGAGGAGAGTTCTGCTGAAGCATCTGAGGATGGCCTGTTTGACATGGTATGACTCACCTGTATGACTCATACCTGTTTGACATGGTGTGACTTATAACAACACTTCCTGTGTGACTTAATGTGACTTATAACAACACTTCCCGTGTGACACAATGTGACTTATAACAACACTTCCTGTGTGACATTGGTGCGTGTGTGTGTGCGTGCCCTAGGATGAAGACGTGTCCGTGGGTGACGTTCCCGGGGCAGGCGTAGGGTCCCATCCAGTGGCTGAGAGGCTGGACACTCTCATGACGCTGCTGCTGGCCTACGTTAAAGACATCACCCACGTCAACGGTGAAGCCATCTTTATTTGTATTATTAGTATTATTATTATTACAAGCAGTATTGGTATAATTAGTAGGATTATTAGTATTATTAGTACTATCTGCTCCTTTTCACTGTGCTCACTGGCTGGCTTGTGGTAAGTAAGTCTGATTTAAATGACCTGCTGGTAACTGTAGTGTGCTGTGTCGCGCCCCCTGGTGGCCTTTAAGGTGTGCTGCATGCGGAGCAGGCCAAGGAGCTGTTCCGGGACCTGCTGAGTGTGTTCGACAAGCTGATCCTGCCCACCCACGCCTCCAGCCATGTCCAGTACACGCTTTTCTACCTGTGTAGCTTCAGACTGGTCAGTACGCGCTGTTTAGTATGCACTGTTTATAAAATGCTCTGTTTCAACACAATTAAATACAGATGAGGGAAGACTAAATCTTTAAAAATGTATCGCTTGCCAGATTGTCCTGACGTTAAGAGGGAAACACAAATTAGCCGACAAATGGGAGTCTGGTGTACATACAGCTGCGGAAACAATTAAGAGACGGCTACACATTAAAAAAATAGTATAAATATTCTGTAAATGTAAAACATTTAACATGAATGGAACCATTCTATAAATATAAATATAAACATGCTACTTATAATTGAAACTATAAATGGTAAAACTGAGAAACTGCTGCAGTGGACTCTAAATGTTTTCCGCAGCTCAGTGTATTAGTTGACCCCCACCTGACCCCTGACCCTTGCCCCCAGGCCCTGGCGGAGGCCTTCCTTGAGCACCTGTGGAGGACTCTGCAGAGCCCCTCCCAGCCTAGCGTGCTACGTCAGGCGGCCGCCGGCTACATGGGCAGCTTCCTGGCCCGCGCACGCTTCCTGCCTTTGGCGTGAGGACACACACACACACACATGTATATCGCCCAGCCCTAGTTTATATACATGGATACTGGCCACACACTGTATATGTAGTCAATAGCTTATTATAGGTGTGTGTGTGTGTGTGTGTGTGTGTGTGTGTGTGGGCAGCACGGTGCGGGCCTGCCTTGACCTGCTGGTGGGCTGGGTGCACGGCTACATCGACAGCCAGGACAGCAGGGGGCGCCAGAGCTGCTGCGATGCGGCGCTGCACGGACCCTTCTACGCCGCCTGCCAGGCCATCTTCTACGTCTTCGTCTTCCACCACCGCGCCATCCTGGAGGCCAACCTGAAGACAGGTGCGCTCGGGCCGCATCACACTACCAAATATACTGGGATAGTCTCAGCCTCTCCTGTCCATCAGCACCACGTCACATAAGAAACTCTGTGCTGTCTGATGAATAGACCCCTGTAAGCTAACGTCTGATGCACAGACCCCTGTAAGCTAACGTCTGATACACAGACCCCTGTAAGCTGACGTCTGATGCACAGACCCCTGTAAGCTGACGTCTGATGCACAGGCCCCTGTAAGATGACGTCTGATGCACAGACCCCTGTAAGATAACGTCTGATACACAGACCCTGTAAGATAACGTCTGATACATAGACCCCTGTTAGCTCAACACTGGACTCTCTGACTTTTGGCAAGTAATACTGTTGATTTCCATTTTCCGTATGCAAATACAGCAAGTATGTCTCCGTAATATCCGGTGCGACGATGGCGCAGTGCTTTATTTACTAATTAAAAATGTTCTTATCTATTATATGCAGTAGCTGTTGCCTACTCATTTTACAGACTTACTAGACCTGTAAACAGCCAGTCATGTCATTTTTTTAACAAATTCCATCCTCCATTGTAACTGTAACATCCGATTTTGATCATTGTCAAGTAGGCGGGTTTGTATTGACGCAGTTAGCCAGCGCCGTGTCTCAGACTTTACATAAATAAAGGCTGACTCTGTGAGACCACTGGAATAATAACCAGATGGAGCAAACAGAACGCTTCCGGCCTCTTGGGTGGATGTGTCACTAACGTTGCTGTGGAGGCTGATGTACTGCAGGCAGCACCCAGACAGCTATATCTACCATTCGTGTCCTGAGACATTTACCCAGTTCGCTGCAGAAATGCCAGGTACTTTGGTATTCATTAATTCATAAATACTATATTAATAATACTTAGTATAATTAATATCTACGCCTCCCCATTGACTTGCATGGACCACTGAATCGTCTTCCCCCCGTTAGAGAAATCGAATGTGAAAGTGCCGTTGATTGAAACTTCTCTGTTTCCAGTCTGTCAGACATACTGTATCACACCGCTGCTTTAACTCTGCCTTTGATTTGATACTGAACTCACTACAATGTTACACAGGTTTTATTTTATCCTTTAATTCCACTAGAGGGCGAAATTGTACCATTGCAGTATTGCATCGTTACGGTTCCAATGTTCTCTCCTCCACAAGCCCACGTTGACACAGGGTGGCCTGTACAGTTCAAAGAAACTGAAGCTTGCAGTAACCGCTTCTCGAGGTGGTCATGTCGGTGTAAGAAATTACGGAATCTTTAATTAGGCTCGTAAAATATGTTTTATTTATTAATTATTATTAATACATTAACACTCTCTCTCTCTCTCTCTCTCTCTCTCTCTCTCTCTCACTCTCACTCACAGGTCTGCAGTACCTGCAGGGCCTGAACCTGGAGCGTGTGGTGATGTGCCAGCTCAACCCGCTCAACGTGTGTCTGCCCCCGGTGGTCAAGCTGTTCGCTGCAGTCTCTAGGTACAGCAATCCCTAGGTGCTTCCCCCTGGTGGTCAAGCTATTTCCTGCAGTCCTGTGAGCTGTGTGGTGGTTTCACTGGGCTGGTGGTGTTGGCAGTGGTCGCCTGCTTCTTTTTAGCCCCGCCTTCCAAGCGTGGAACTTTAACTTTGATTCACTGAAGCTGCAGTCCTCAGAGTGGTGGTGGCTGGTCTGGCCCGCTAACAGACAAAGCAGCTAGCTTCCCTGTCGGTCTGGCCCAACAACTGTGTGAGCGGGGCTTGGTCATGACGGGTTCTAACCGTATGGGCAGGGCTTGGTCATGTGGGCGTGGTCTAACCCTGTGGGCGTGGCCTGTTTGTGTCTCCAGGAAGTACCAGGTAGTGTTCTGCTACACCGTCATCGAGAGGAACCACCGCCAAGTCCTGCCCGTGGTCCGCAGCTCCACGGGAGGTGACAGCGTTGTCATGGTCACCAACCCCCTGGACAGCTTCTTCCCCTTTGACCCCTACCTGCTCAAGAGGTGCGTGTGTGTGCGCGTGCATGCGTAAAAAGTGTATTGATCTCAGAAGAGTCACTAGAATGAGATGTCAGATTGTCCCATAGCAAAACACCATAGTTTGGGATGTATAGCTAATATCCCCGGATTACTTTAAAAATAAAAATATCCCAATGATAGAGAAAAAATGTAACTGTGTATACACCGCACCCGCATATTAGCCGCAGAGTTGCCGACAGTTTGCAAAATAAATGTATTAACCGCGGTTAATAGCCGGGAAATGACAGTATATTATTATCTTATTTGTGAGAGATGCCTATAAGCTCATGAAACAAGCTCTAGTTTGACTTGGTTGTGTGGAACATCTTGTAGTGTGTGACCCTCTCGCCGCCCAGTCACGTAGTGAATCACACGACAACGTCAAGACACCCGAGAGACACCAGAGAGACAGTTGTGTAGTGCGTGCGTGCGTGCGTGCGTGTGTTGCACATCCATCTAACCACTTTCAAAGGCATGTAGTCTGATCTCGGCATTAGCATCACCGTGACTACAGAAGGCAGCTTCACCCTGGTCTGTGTCCGTCTGCAGGTCAGGCCAGCCAATAAGACCCCTCTACCAGGTGTGGGAGGAGCTAGAGGATATGGACCACACCGCCCCGGCCAGGCAGCGGCAGGTGAGCGTTTGCTCCGGGGTTTTAAAGGTGCGGTCAACAGGGTTGATCCTTTGAACACTACATGAAAATGCCACAGGGCGCTACTTCAGAAGATAAGTTTTAACTTAATGTTGTGTAGATGTGATGAGAGGCTGGGTAGTGGAGCAATTCTCAACCTCTCATAGTTGTTTTAACAAGGAAAGTCCCTCTTTTACAACGGCGTCATGGCTAAGAGGGCAGCTCAGTTAAGAGTTAGCGTTAGGTGCTATTGTGTGTATTGTGTTATATACTCTTCTCAACCAGTCTCCTCTCTGTCGACACACACACACACACACACCATCCTTGTAATGAGAAGTATGGGGAACCGTGTTCTAGAGGGGCTCATGATGGCTCTTCTCCTCAGGGCTCGACGGAGGACGACGATGACTTCCTGTCTGGGGAGACTCCCCAGGCAGAGAGGATTGTGGGAATGACGCCAAACTCTTTTGAGGCGCACCTGGGAAGCCCGAACAGCGTAGGCTCCCCCCCCTTTGGCCTTCAGAGACATTTGTAGTCTCCCCCCATCCACACACACACACACAGGCCAGCCACCACTAGCATCACCCCCCAGACTGTGTGCTGTGTTTACTGACATGACAAACCAGTAGAGTCCTAACCTTAGAAGAAACCACAAATCCCAAGAGGGTGATGGTCATGTGGCGACACACAAAGTTTGTGTTTTCATGCACTACTCTGGATATGTGCGATTGGACGTAGCTACACAAACGAACAGCTGCCGCTGTTCTCTTCAGCCTGCTCTGGAGTGCTTGTGATGTCCTGCTGTGTAGCAGAAATGCTCTCATGCATTTGTGTAACAGGCATAGTGGCTTGGTTGCTGCTGCTTCATCAGAAAGCACTCCTAACGACGTTAGTCGTTAATCGATGTTGGTAAATGGCCTGTAGTTTGTTCAGCTGAAGGCTCATTCGTATCTACTGTATACGTATAAATAATACACACCAGAGTGATTACAAACTGTTTATTTTATTTCAGATACGGTTGCAACACGTTAATGCAGCATTTTCAGTCATCTTAGTTGGAAATAAAACAAGTTTAAACAAGACACACGTCAGAGATCAGTCTTGGCTTGTACCGTTAATAAAAATGGTAATATAAAGAAATCCAGGCCACAAAGTAGATGCCATAAATGAAGTACTACATAACTATGTTCTTGAGTCTATTTACGGTTAATGTATTAAGATTATGCTTTATAAACATTAGTATTGCTTTGGCAAGGTTTCCCTTTTTTTTTCTCTTCTTTTTCTTACAAACGTGTTCTTCAAACTAATGTTAATTAGCTAAATAGGATGGAACCGGGACATTTCCAGATTTCCTTCTGGGAAGGATGTGGGTTTGTGGAGTGCTCCTTTTTAGAGTGTACGACCAGTTCACCATAACCACGTGTGAATGCAGTGGTGTTGAAACACGTTGAGTTTCTCACAGCTTTACATTTGCATTGTAGCAGGCTGATGTGAGTTTGATCAGTTAAAATCACAGTAAATAAATACGTTTATGTTGAGAAACAACAATCTTGACTGGATTTTTGGCTTGCTCCTTTGAATGGACACAAAGAAAATGAGGCCACACAATTGATGCAACAAATAACTATATACACGACTACATTCTTGAATAATTTGACAGTTTATAAACTTTTTTTTATTTTTTTTTATCTTACACTTTTATTAATCCAATGGATAATGTTCCCTTGCCTTCATGACTTGCACAGTGGATATTAAGCCCTAGTCGACAGTCTTAAGATTTATTCTCTCTGGCATCTACCTCAGCCAATACACTTTTTATATTATATTAACCATGCAGTAATATTTATGAAGCCATTGATGAAGTTGAATAGAAATTGGATTCATACAAGTTCTGATGTAAACTGCTTTTACCTTAACTCAGGTTTGTAAGAAACTAAAACCCTTGAATGCTATAAATGTTGAGCTAGAAAGTATTTATGTATTATTCTAACACTCAGTCTAATGAGTGTCAGGGGGCAATTACCTTTTTTCTTAAATATAGCTTGCAAAATATTTGTATGGCATTATTAATTTGGCCGTCCTAGTTCATTTGCCTGGTAAGGATATACTGTTTTAGCAAGCTTCATTATTTGTTCTGCTCTAAACATCTGGAAACTCATTCAGAGTTGTAGTGTGATGGTAGTTTTGAACTTTGGCAGTAAAATCATTGTGTGTATTGCTTTACTTGATGATGCTATGATGCTATGACCTCATCTGCCTCACTAAGCTATGACAGCTTACAAAATACTCCTGCTCTGAACGCATGCACCACTACCAGAGTGAACACAGAGGCTCATGTATTTTCATTAGACGAGTGGAAGGGTATGCACACTGGATAATTGACACTTCATGGTGTGCTTTAGACCTTTTGTATTTACCTTGAGAATCTGGTCAGATTAAAGGTATGGTCACACACACACGCACGAATAACAACCAATATTCGCCTCTCATTCACCTCCATTGTATGCAAGGTGCGAATACAACTTCGCTTCCTGTGGCGAGGAAATGTCACATATTCACTTTGTCCAAAATTATACACAGTTGAATTTAGACTGCTGAATTCGCAGCCTCAACCAACAGCAAGGGACGTATGTGTGGTTGACCCCAGAGGGCTGCAATTGGCAGTAGTTTTCTTAACGAGACAGGGTTGAATGGAGGAGACTTTGTTTTTGCGGTATCTAACCACAGGACTATGTATATCAAGCCGGTTTGTACAGTCTCTCATAACTACAAACTTCCCCTACGCATTCCCCTGTTGCAAAACAACAAACGTTATTGTCAAAGCCACTCGCATGTGTGACCAACAAGCACTCAAATGGTCTGCAGACCAGGACGTTCCCCACATTTAGCAGGATAAGACATTAATTTTGCATCGGAAGATGGCCGTCCATCGCCTGCTTAGTTTTTCATTCGCTGTATGTGTGACAGTACCCTAAAACTTCAACAAAACAATTGCAGTACGGTTTGATAATACATACTACCAAGAAACATGTAAAGATAAAGAGGAACAATGGAAGTTAATAGCGGATGAATATAATCCAGAATGGTCAGTATAACGCATCATTATATTTGTTATTGATTTTATTTTGATTTGTTGCTACTTGTCTGCTAAAACCCTTAACATAGAGTGTGAGGATGAAGCTTTGCAAAGCAGTCTCCCACACACACATTGTTATGTGATGGAATATCATTTTAAAAGCTGTGCTTCCTGAAAGCACAGTGAATGGCATCACATTGGGCTTGTAGTGCCTTGTGGGAGTTTATAGGTGATGTACAAGGCCAGCAGATGTCCTGGTGTTCCCTGGATGCTTGAGGGGACTACATACGATGTGTGCTTCCACCCAGACCTGCTTCAGCCTCCGTGTCACTCAGAAGAGCTGCAAGGGAACCATGACAACACAATTATTTAATAGTAATGTTACTAATACATTTATAAAATGCTATACTACCCATCCTTCCCACAGGGATGATGGTTGGCTAGGAATGTTACGATCAGTGTGTTCCAACACACCAGAGCACAGCACCTTATTCTTTGTAGGTTTTCTCTGTTTTGGCTCATGAAACACATACTCAAATTGTCGACTACATTTAAAGGTGAGTATAGCGATTATAATCACAATCCAATACGTTTTGTAAATTTCAGGGAATATCTCCACAAAGTCTGCAAGATGTTCTATTTGCGCTAAAATTTGCTGATAATTGATACACATGATACTGTGTAGAAATTTTAAATGTGACACTTCTACACAGGGCTGTGTAGAAGTGTCACACTTAAATTGGCTTTTTCTATGTAGGGAAACCCTATTTTTCGTGATTTGGGCGAAATTCTGATGCCAAATCAATACTTTTAAAACGTTCCGGTTCGTTCGGTATTTGTTTTTTGCTATTCATTAATATTCAAAATATTATGATTCACAGTAATTTGTTGACGGTCCCTTAGCCTGAATAACAGGTGGACAAAAGAATAAAATATTGTGATGAAAATAAATGTTTTTACATTGTCAAAAATATAATGGCGAAGAAACAACTATAAGAAAAAGAAAAATGAATGATTAAAAGGATTTTAAAAAATTAAGTTAAAGTTAAAAAAATAAAATAAATAACAGGTGAAAAAAAAGTTCTAAAACTTTATATATAATAAAGTATAACGTTATATGATGTTATAGGGTGTAGGCTACCTATCTACATAGACACCCACATGTTATATGATGTTATAGGGCAGGGGTCGGCAACCTTTTTGATATGAAGTGCCCTTTTCCAAATTTCTTGTTAATCGGTGTGCCATATAATATAA
>JAODLL010003997.1:0-11409 GCA_026546735.1 Forbesichthys agassizii | reverse complement strand
CCCCCCCCCCCCCCCCCCCCCCCCCCCCCCCCCCCCCCCAGAAACATATAAAAATTGTAATAATTCTAATTATACAAATACATGTATATATAATTCCAATTAAAATAAACTTTAAAAGCACACTAAATTCCAATTATATTACTCTATGTATTACTGGTACATATTGCCAGTAATATGTACAGTACAGTACAGTAAGTAGAAGCCTAGCCAAGCATAGAAGAATGGCCAACTCACTCTTTCAGTTCCTCATACATTGGGAGGATGGCAGGGTGACACACAAAGGCAAACGTCAGGATAGGTACGGCATAGACAGTCTGAAACAATGCATCAAAACAGATTGAGGATGTGCTCACAGCAGATGCAACATTAAAACAACCAGGTCCCTGGATAAACAATGGGCCCTTGTTACAAACAAGCTCCCAATGGAAACGTTGCAGCAGGCAGTGGGAGTAGATTTAACAAACGCTCAGTAGAAGACGTTTTAACGGTATACACCAACAAAAAAAAAATCATAATTCATATTTGAACTATAGGCTGGAATGATGAGAATGAAAGAAAAAAAACTGGAGGTGGAGATTGTGCTTCCAAAATTGAAAAGATAAAAAGATCAAATGTATTTGTTACATTTACCATGCAGGGAATGCAGTTCATACACTAAATAACATATTTTCTTTCTGATCTTATAGTTTTGTTTTGTGCACTTAAGAACATTACCTGAGAGTTGAAGACAAAGTATTTGGGTGTGCATTGATCCTCATAGTCCACAGTTTCAGTGTTGAGTTGGGCGAGCGAAGCATTCATGAATTGGCTCAGAGTCTCATTGTTAAACAGCAGATGGCACGGGATCTCGAACTTCTTATAGATCACCTGGGTGAAGAAAATCCTTTTCAGTGTTTGTAGCCGCCTTATATTCAACTGTGAGTCAGTGAGAGTGATGTGTGTGGATTAAGAAATGTACCATCTAGTTAGCAGTCTAACAACAACCTCACTATTTGGCATGCATCATTAGTTTTAAAACATGCAAATAAAATGGCAAATCTGAGTTGACATGGATCATCTTTGTGGAAAAACTTGTTCCTTTAGGCAAGAATGAGCTGGCATGGCCAAACGGGAAGGACAAAGGTAATGTGTCAGGCGGATACGATAGCTCTGTTGTCTTGGCAAGAGAGCGAGGTAAGTTAGGAATGCAAAGGAGGGCTGGGTTATGACGGACTTACCACTATCAGGAAGAAAACCATGCAAAGCAGGGAGAACCCACTGGTGTAGCCAAGGTAACCTACAAGGAAATAGGAACAAAGAAAGCTAATTTTAATTTGTTTAAAGGAGTGCTGATGATTTCACAACCACACACACACACACACACACACACGCACACACACGCACACGCACGCATGCACAATGCTTACCTAGGTTTTTGGACAGTGAAAGAGGCAGAATGATGATGAGGCTAACTAGAAGGACCAGGTTGTTGCCGTCAGTATACCATGCACTGAAAATGTAAAACATATACAAGTGTCTTGATTCATACACACAAACATACGGTACCGTTGACTAGTCTGGGTAAACTGTATAAGACAGCATCTTCAATATTTTCCTAATGATTCTATGCTCAAAAGAAACTAGCTCCAGAAAGAAGTTTTTAAAACCATACAACCATATTTCAAATATTATTTATAATCATGACCAAATTACCAACACTGTCAACCCAATTCACTTTTGGTTTACTCCAAACCACTTATTTCTCAACACGTGGAATTGACAAAATGACTGCAGCATGCACTAAAATAGCACTTTTCTGACACTACTGGGGCAGGACAAAACCAAACAACACCACGTGAATGTTTGATGTGGAGATTGAGCTCATCCTGCACCAATCACCATGTGGCACTGACTCCTTCTATAAGGGCTCTCTGAATGGCCATTGTGACAACTATTCATACTCTCCCTCTCAGGCAACGGGACAAAGAATTCGCTTTTCGCTTCTCTGCACATTTAACATTTCTGCATTTGAAAAAACAATGGGTGGCCATTTTGATGGCCGTGCCACTCCGCTTTGAGAGAAATCTGCTCTAGCACAACAGTCTCTATGGCTGATAACTAACACTTAATGTACAAAGACACGCACGCACACGTACACACTAGACAATTTAGTTTCTTACTCATTGCTGGGTCCCACAAACGACTGAATCACAATAGGGAGTTCATATTTTACAATGAAGAGGTAGCTTGACATGGCTGTGAACATAAAATAATGTTTATAGTTAGTGACCTTGGTGTGAGAATGACCACCGGGCTACAGTTTATACCATCAGTAACCCAATTTTCTCCCATATCTTTTTAACAAGACAATTGAACACAAGCCTTCAAATACAACCATCATTAATTTGTCATCTATTCTATTATGCTTGCTTAACCTATGTAATACACAGGTAAACATTAAAAACTAAGCTATACAGTTAGGGTTGACTTGAAAATTATTGTCCCTTTCTTTTCAAAGAACACCTGAGTTGGTCTCACCTCCAATGTTCTGCATGGTAATAGAGCAAGAAGCGGCCAGTTTCCCTGGCATTCCAAATGCTTTGTAACCCAGTGTCTCATAGACCAGCGCACCTTTAGATCAGCAGAGAAAGATAAGCATAGATTAGAAAAAAGATGGTGGACTTCTTTTCCAAAACACATGTCCTCCTTTCCCCTCTCCTCCAACATTGCCTCTGAAACGTTTGCACCCACTTACCTCCTTCATTGGCTGTTTTCAGCAGCAAATGTACAGAATACAGCGAGAAGATGGCAACTGCCACAAGAAGAATCCTGTTCAAACACAAAATACAATCACATAAGCATTCCCTAGAAGTGAGTTCATTTCCTCTAATTGCACAATCACAACAATAACAAGTCAGCCGTTTACTCATATTGGTACATGTCCCTGGAACTCTGGCTCTCTCCAAAGTTTTACCTCACAATCCACAACAAGCCCCAGCTAAATCAATAGGCACCCTGCAGTCTCCTGTGCTAAGCAGTAGTTTAAGCACATACCATCACAGCACTACACTACAGACCAAGGCTATAATACAAGGCCAATTCAGCAACAACTGTACTTTCCTAACAACTGGAAACAGGAAAAGCAATGCTCCCCATTGTCAGAAAGCCCATAGAACTTAATTTGTACACAGGAAGCACACTAAATATACGTTACGTAATATAGGAAATATTCCTATTAATGATTTACCTGAATATTTGATACAAAATTACTGATTTAACAGACAATAAATTACTGATTGATATCATATCTATAAACGAATGTTAACACACAACCTAAATGAGAGTCCTTATACTAATGTTTAGGGGCAGGTGGATCTAATGTCTGGATGTGAGCCCCGGATATGCAAGCATCGTTTAGCAAGATGCATGGCCCCCTACCTGTTCCATGTAATAATTGTACTCATTGTAAGCCGCTTTGAATGAAAGTGTATGATAAAATGACGAGATTGTTTATGCTCTGAATAGGGGTGTAAAATCATGAACTTCACCCATGAAAATCTTAAGGTGGGTTGTGATGATTGACAGGTTTTAAAGTTTCACTTATGTGGCATCAATATACATACGCACTGACAGAACTGATAAACACTGAACTCCAAGCCGTTTATCTCAGACCGGGAATATGGTCAAGCAACATGTAAACCTCCACTCATCACCTCAAGAGAACTCAACACATGACCTTTAACAAGAAGCATTTGTCTTAGTTATATACAACAGCTGCAAAAATGTCTTTATTTCTTTATTGTTTGAAACAACGGTGGCCATGTAATCCCCTTGACTACCCCTACTAGTTGCGGGTCAGGTAACTATCAACCAATACTGGCATCCCTTTGAGGGATGTAGATGGGTTTATATACCTCAGGTTTATATCCACTACACCCAGATGTAGAAAAATGTGTGAATGGTCATGCACTCACTCCTAGTGTACAAATGCTTTCTTCTCTATTGCACACATTCAAAAAGGTGACCCCTGTAGGCCAGTCAGTGCATAACATCATTCATACACATTATTTTTTCAAATAAACTATATTGCTGTATACTCACACAAACAATGCGATGCCCGTGTTGGCCATGGCATATGACAAACCCAGAATTCCACTGCCCATAATGACATTGCCAAGGTTAAACACTGACATTCCAAAGGAAGCAGTGCCTTCATGCTGTAAAAAAAGAATACCCTTATATATATATATATATATATATATATATATATAACACAAGAGAGCAATAGGCTAAAGCAGATATCAATTACATAAGGCAAGTCAAATAATATGACTAGAAATACAAATAGAACAAAATAATATGGAATGACGTGTGCTTACATATTCTGTTTCATACTTCTTCTTGCCTGGGTTGTGATCGGGGAGGAAGTTTTGACTCTCTGCATCCACATCAGTGTATTGGCTTTAAAAAACACACACATATTTTAAAATTCTCGAAAAATAGGCGTTGGCCATTCTGTTACATCTAATTATTGATGGATCTATGTCAATGCACATCATTATTTAAAATGTTAGTCGAACCCCATCAGTGGTCCTTTTTTTGCACCGTCTTTGTAGGTGTACGCGTTGCTGTTGGTGCTTGAACTGTCTTCATCAGGGGAGATGTTTAAACGATTCATCTCAGTTTTGGCTGTGGGTTGTTTCATGCTAGACATAAAATAACACAACAATAAACAAACATTAAGTATATTTTACAGGGCGTTTGTGATTATTATGGTTCACACATGCGTCATCCCGTTAATCACACACAGCCCCTGTATCCAAAGCTGGGCGGCGTGAGCGCTGCCGCTACTCTTATGTATAATCAATATTACATAGCAGAGCGGGGGCGCCTCAGCAGCCTCAGCCATAAATATAAGACCACGTGATCGGCTTTTAGCGGAAAGGGGGGTTTGACTCATCGGAAAGGAGAGTGGAAAAATACCAGACCGGCGTCAAATCGGAGAATACATCATCCCCAATGAAGGACAATAGTGTTTGTCTGCTTCACGCCCAATTTGTAAGTGTCGAAAACCCACAATAGTTACAATAAAACCGTATGCTTCTTAATTAAAGCATACAGTTTGTTGTTACATTTTAGACTTGTAAACCACGTTGTGGTTTTTATTGAGTTGTTTTACGTTTACGACCACGACACGTGCTCTCCCATTATGGGCATGCCAGTCTGCAGCGAAACTGCATGGTGTAACGTTTGGCTTTCGGGTATTCAAACCTGTTTCCAACATGTAGCAAACTGTACTGCGTCAATATTGGTTATTGGTTCCGTACAATAATTGGCTATCTGTAAAATGATAACGAGCATGACTTTACAAACACTGAAACACACCAATCGTTACAGCAGCTCTTTGTCACATAACATGATTATTTAAAAAAAACACCTGACCCAATATGTAGGAACTATGTAGGCCTAGTTATTCATGGAACACAATATTTATATAGTTACAAATACACCTAAATATACTATGTCAAAGTCGCAAGCACTTGCCTAAATATGTAAAATGGGCAATGTATTAAAATAACATACATAGACAGAGCATTAAGGAAGCGCTGTCTTTAAATAAATGCGGGAACTGCTTTACATCCATCCGGTGATTCTTGTCATTCATTATGCCGGCATTTCTTACCTTCGAGAAGAAGGGTGGATGCCCGTAAAATCCTTTCAGAACAGTGAAATCGAGATGTCCAGGTGATTTGTTGTGAATAGACTGATACAAATGCTTTAAAATATTCTGAATTAGCGATCTTATCCTTTGCTGAAGCCGATATTTACCAAAAGATACGTATACTTAAGACTGAAATAAATCTAATTAAAAAAAATATGCGCTTATAGTAACATAATGCAGCACCAATTTTAGAGACTATACATAAACGTTAAATGTTATATTCTTATTAAAAGAAACATGCAATTTACTGAGGCAATAATGATGCAAGAAGATGCAGAGACGTTGTGAAGGAGGAGTTTTTTTTCACCTTTATATGCTGGCTTCATTGCATCAGCTCTCAATGGAAGGGAGGGGGTGGGGTGGGGGCGTGGTTTTTTTTTACTTTGGCAGAGCGAGTAGTGGCAGTCGAAAATTTACGCGAAGCAGTGAAATATATTTTCTAATAGTGATAACGGCCCCGGAAGAGACGTTGTGTAAAAAATACAATATATTTAAACGAGGCTATGCTAATAGACTGGGACTGGTGACACCATTGATTCTCTAGTAGTTGAGAATGTTGTCAGCCATTAGCAACACAACTGAGACTGGATAGTCTACCCCCCCCCCCACCCCACCCCACCCCCCCAACAGTTGTTTGTCTGAGTAGCCTGCCCATCTTTGATGATAACCAGGAAATAAAGAGAAATGGCAGGTGTCACCATACATCAGTGTATGAAGAGCTTCAAAGCAGACCCCATGCTCCAAGAGATTACACTAGGCCTGCTAGCCTACTAACAGACACCATCATGTGACGACGGCTCATTGAGCAGGCCAACGAATCATATAATCTCCATGTCTTCTCATATCTTCTCCACTCATTCAAGGACTATAGCCTGCTTACGTTTACTCTCCCAGGTCAATTGTAAGCCACACTTCGTGTACATATTGCGTAAGAGTAAGCAAATGCAATGCCCCTGGTATCAATCCTCTAACAAAAAATGGGTCCAGGTTTAATAGGGAAGGCCTACATTGAAGTGCACTATTCATCCAAAACCAATCAACTGTGTAGAGGAGGGGTAGGGAAAGTGTTGAGTGCAAACATGACTTGTGTAGGAGGGGCAAAACTTGAGCATTGCAGTCATCACAATACACTTGTTTTTGTGCCTGTGTGAACTTGAAATAGTTGGTACCGAATGTACAAACTGAGCAGCGCATTGTCTCAATATCATTATGTTCTTTAAAGTTACTGTTGTGTTAAAATACAGTTGCTATTGGATGTTTGACTCCCACATTGATACATTTATTTTGTATTTTATTTTATAATGTAATATAGTTATACATTATTATTTTAAATTACAGGTCACAGAAACAGGAGGGATCTATTTCTTATGTACTATACAGTATGTAATTGTTAACCCTCTTTCTGAGGTCAATAATCAGCACGTGAAAATAAAGAGAGCATTCTTTTCCATTATGTAATGTTATTGCATTTCACTGAATGTGTCGAAGGCCTCAAGTTAATTTTGTCTAAATATCTTATGACAGCATTAAAACAAAACACTACTGAAAATAAATCAATGTTCTGATTAAAGTCATAAAGCCATAGTGATGGCTTTATGAAGTGGTCTGTTATTGGGCCATATGGCTGAATTCTGCCGCACGCACACACACACACACACACACACAAATACAATGGAATTCCTGTCACTCACTCACACACACATGCACGTGTATGCACCCGTGTGCGCACACACACACAAATACAATGTGTATGAGCCATTGTTGTGGGATTTAACTTGACCTGCAAATCTTCGGACGGATCAGGAACGCTGAGTGGGTTGAGGATTTGGTCCAAACAGCTCCCCTCTGCCTCTCTGGAGCCCCATATTCCTTTTACACATCATTTGCCCCAACGCCCCCAGACATTACATGGCGGTTAATGCAGTGAATGCACTCAGCCCTGTTGAGACAGGGCAATGCAAAGGTACATCGCACAGAACAAACCAGGGCTTTTCAACAGCTCAGGGCGGTGTAATGGACACCAAGTGGACAAAGCAGGTAGTGTCAAAAACACACAGTGGTCCTTTAACACTAAGGTAACCTACTGCACACTGTGGTTAGAATACTACCAAAGACACAATATAAAGACATTGATACTGTAAGGTCAGCAGTCAGATTATTCTGAACATACTACAAAAATACAGTTTGTATACTTCAAATGTGAACATACACAGTTTGAACATTTTTATTACATTGTATACAAATTGTATAGTTTTATGTTTTCATTTTTTGACATCAGTTATCTGACAACACGTGAAATAGAATAATATGCGGGGATTTCCGGTTAAGATAGCAAGTCTGGTTTCACTACAAACAGGAAGACAAAGTTGAAAGAAATTTAAATTAGAACGTTGTGAGGTGTGCATCCTGCAGAACATAAATATGAATACAATGACAGATTACTGAACAGTCCTGAGGATCACGTGCCCTCTAGCACTTGCACCCCTGACCCCCCCCCCCAAACACACTCACACTTGCGCACACATGCATACACACACAAGAAGTCTATTCTTACGTTACATCATTTGTTCAGTAGATAAATATCTTGTAGGCCATCCCATTTTTTTGTGCCATTCTCCCACCAAGCCCCATGCTGAGGCAGGGCCAGATCGCTAACACCGCCACAGCTCCACCAACAAATATTCACTTTTCATTTCTCATTTTCATCATTCACTTTAGACCGGTGGATGAACCTTGCTCACCCTGGACCCCTTACCTCCCCTCGAGTGTTCTTGGAACAGTTTGCCCTCTTCTGCGTTTCAGTGTAGGTGGATCCCTTTTTTCTCATGGAGAACAAATAACAACGGGAGATCTTCAGGGTAGGCCTTGGGGATTAGTAGTATCATGAAGGTTTTTGGGCTGCTTTGCCGGCTTTAGTTGTTATATCTCTGCAGACATCCTGCAGGGACATGGGTTGAGGGGTGATGGAGTCCATATCGAGGAAGGGAGGGAGGAGATGATATCTAGGTGAATTTTAAACCAGTTGCCGCTCGTCTCTAACAATTCTGGCGAATCAGGGCAGATGTTTGCTCATCAATATGCAAGATTTATTTAATTGCATCTGACATGATAAATTATTCCACAAGTAATTGGACAACTACTTTTTCATAATAATTTAATAGAATGCCAATTGTTCATTGTGAATCTGTGGCATTCCCAATAAAAGGGAGATATTCACCAAAGTAAATTGTGTAAGTCTATGCAATCATAATTTACCTAAACCAGAACGCAGTACCTGTGTGTTTTCCATTTGCCTAAATGTATATGTGTGTTTCTGTGAATGGGTGTAAGTGTATTTATCTATGCACATACATGCATGTGTGTGTGTGTGTGTGACAACAGAATATGTCACAAAGGGCTATAACCATCAGACTGAAAAGTACACAGAGGAAGTGAGTTAAGCTTTGGATCATGGTTGACGGTGATGAGTTGTGAGGGCACGGTGTCCCAAGTAAACATCCCTTAGTTACAAGTTACAAGAGCTCCTATAGTGAGAAAGTCCACTATATATTACACCTCCCCCCATCACACACGCGCACACACGCACGCACGCACGCACGCACGCACGCACACACACACACACACACAAGATCAAGGGAATTACCTAAAAGGGTGTTTGCCACTGTGGAGTACGTGAATCTACCAAGAAGATGTTGGCCCACACAGCAGGAGGGCTGACAAGTCTGTTTGGCCATTGTGCAGAGGTGATCTGCCAGTAATGGTCCAATCAGAGCTTAGAACTCTTTCCTAGAGCATGTGAGTGGATATAATACATGCCATTCTGCAGCGCTCCATGTGATTTATTATGGCATTTCGCAAGCTACATCTCTATTGAAAGCCATCACTCAGGTAGACTGGTAGAGAACCACTGGCAAATAAACATACTGCATGTTGGTGGCAACAGTAATTCATTGCCCGTGTTTGGATAAAGGATTGTTGTTTGATCAGTTGTGCATTTGAAGGGAGTGATTACATTGCAGCTAAACTCAGCAAAAAAAGAAATGTCAATTTTTCAGGACTGAATTTCAAAAATAATGTTGTAAAAATCCAAATAACTTCACAGATCTTTATTGTAAAGGGTTTAAACAATGTTTTCCATGCATGTTCAATTAACCATAATCAATTAATTAACATGCACCTGTAAAACGGTCTTTAAGACATTAACAGCTTACAGAGAGTAGGCATTTAAGGTCACAGTTCTAAAAACACCAAAGAGGACACTAAAGAGAATTTTCTACTGACTGTGAAAAACACCAAAAGAAAGATGCCCAGGGTCGCAGCTCATCTGCGTGAACGTGCATTAGGCATCCTGCAGGGAGGCATGAGGACTGCTGATGTGGCCAGGGCAATAAACTGCCATGTCCGCACTGTGAGACACCTAAGACAGCGCTACAGGGAGACAAGAAAGACAGCTGATCATCCTCGCAGTGGAAGACCGCGTGTAACAACACCTGCACAGGATCGGTACATCCAAATATCACACCTGTGGGACAGGTACAGGATGGCCACAACAACTGCCCGTATGGCGTGAAATCAGTGCCACGAGACGAAGCTCTGTAATAAAGATTTGTGTGTTTGCAAACAATGTTTGTGTACTTGCAAACAATATTTGTGTACTTGCAAAAATGACGTGTGTCTCTGTAGAAAAATACCCGAAAACCTGTATAAAATATTTTGTGTCTCTGTAGAAAATTATCAGCAAACCTGTAAAAATATTTGTGTCTCCGTAGAAAAAATAGTTGTGTCTCCGTAGAAAAAACATTTGTGTCTCTAGAAAAAAGATTTGTGTCTCCGTAGAAAATAAATTGTATCTGTACAGCGCTGCCCAAACCATTACAGCCAATCAAATAACGCAATTTCTGTGTCGTCATCTAGCCAAGTGTTCTAGCCACGATCATGACACGTGCTCGTTTCGTGTTAGCTTAGTTATGGAAAACATGGCGAACGCACAAGCATTGTATGATGCATACCTGATACACATGAGATAAATGTCCTTGCCAAAACGGATGGAATGGGCAGTGGGTTCTACAGCTAAACGCAGCTCTGCAATATCGACCTGATCTAATGGGCAGTCAATGTCTGGGACTACTACTGCACTGTCTAGATCCTTTTCAAATCCTGTGGCTTCCCAGTCAATGATGCATTCCCTAAAATTGAGAAAACGAATTATTAGAAATACATGAAGCCCGTTTCATGGGCTTTAGCTATTGGATGGGCACAAATTTACTGCTGAAAGGGTTTGTTACTGTTAAGTGAATTGTATTGTATCAGGCATGCATCTTACCTTGCTGGTAGAGTACAGTAGCTTTGACATACCTTGTCATCTCCTTTTAAACTGCATGATCATTGCACAAACCCTGACAAAGAAAAACTTTCTGAGAATATCTGATTATCAAAATTTAATGATTTTTAACATGAACATGTAAGTTAATTGTGAATTTAGCTTGTGTAATTTGTCTTGTATTACACTGCCTTGCATTAAAATGAAAATGTAAATAAATGGCACATTTGGTCTGCAAAGTTACAATGCTTGTGCGTTCGCCATGTTTTTCATAACTAAGCTAACACGAAAAAAGCACGTGTCATGATCGCGGCTAGATCACTTGGCTAGATGACGTGACACAGAAATGGCGTTATTTGATTGGCTGTAATGGTTTAGGCAGCGCTGT
>JAODLL010003996.1:0-11411 GCA_026546735.1 Forbesichthys agassizii | reverse complement strand
TCTGAAGGGAGTAGTACACACCATTGTAGGAAATCTTCAGTCTCTTGGCAATTTCTCGCATTGAATAGCCTTAATTTTTCAGAACAAGAATAGACTGTCAAGTATCAGAAGAAAGTTATATTTTTCTGGCCATTTTAAGAGTTTAATCAAACCTACAAATGCTGATGCTCTAGATACTCAACTAGCTCAAATGAAGGCCAGTTTTATAGCTTCTCTAATCAGCACAACAGTTTTCAGCTGTGCTAACGTATCTGATCTGATATTGATCTGCGACACGTGGAATGTCGGGTGGACCCAAAGAGATGCAGGCAGGATGAGGCGAACAGCGGCGGTTGATGACGGCTTCAATCTCGTAGGGCCCGATGAAGCGGGGAGCCAGCTTTCTGGAGCGCACCCGGAGCGGCAGGTCACGTGCGCACAACCACGTGCGCTGACCAAGTTGGTACACCGGAGCGGAGATACGATGGCAGCAGAGAAGCCCAGGCTCTCCTCCATGTCCGACGACATCATTGCATGTGCGCTTGCACAGACGGAACCGCTATCTCTTCTTCCTGCTCCGGGAATAGCGGGGGCTGATACCGCAGGGAACACTGGAAAAGGGAGAGGCCGGTCGAGGAGCTGGTGAGGGTGTTGTGGGTGTACTCCAACCAGGGCATCATCATGCTCCATGATGTGGGGTTAGCCGACGCCAGACAACGGAGGGCAATTTCCAGGTCCTGGTTGGCACGCTCAGTCTGGCCATTGGTCTGCGGGTGGTAGCCGGAGGACAGGCTGACAGAGGCCCCCAGAGCCGAACAGAAGGCCTTCCAGGTGTTGGCTGTGAACTGTGGACCGTGGTCGGACACCACATCCTGGGGTAGGCCGTATAGGCGAAAGACGTGTTCGACGAGGAGGTCCCCGGTCTCGAGTGCGGAAGGCAGCTTGGGAAGTGCCAAGAAGTGCGCCGCCTTGGAAAACCGGTCAACCACAGTGAGTACCACTGTATTGCCCTGAGATGGAGGGAGACCGGTGACGAAGTCTAGGGCAATGTGCGACCAGGGGCGGTGCGGTATCGGCAGGGGCCAGAGTAGACCGGAGCGGGGGGTAGAAGAGGTCTTGTTCCGGGCACATACCGGACAGGCTGTCACGAAGGCCCAAACGTCCTCTGGCATGGTGGGCCACCAGAACCATTGGGACAAGAAGTCGTGAGAGTGGCGTTTGCCTAGATGGCAAGTGAGGCCAGTCGAGTTGGCCCACTCCAGGACGGCCGAGTGGACCGGGTCCAGGACGTACAGCTTGCTGGGTGATCCTGTGTCCTGGGATCGGGATGTTGACCCTGGGCCTCACGCACCTTGGTCTCGATCGCCCAGGTGTTGGCGGCGACCACGCATTCAGGGGGCAGAATACATCAGTCACGGAGTCCTGTTCGGTGAACTGGCGGGACAGAGCATCGGGTTTGACATTGCGGGATCTTGGCCTGTAGGACATGGTGAAGCGGAACCGGCCAAAGTAGAGGGCCCACCTGGCCTGGCGAGAGTTCAGGCGTCTGGCTGACTGGATGTAGGCCAGGTTCTTATGGTCTGTCCAGACCAGGAACGGGTGCTCCGCACCCTCTAGCCAGTGCCGCCACTCCTCGAGGGCAAACTTCCCAGCTAACAGCTCCCGGTTGCCGACGTCGTAGTTCCGCTCGGCGGGGGAAAGCTTACAGGAGAAGAAGGCACAGGGGTGGAGCTTTGCGTTAGCCAGGGTCTGTTGGGAGTGGCGCTTCAGGGTGAAGTAGGCCTTGTCCGCCTCATGGGACCAGCAGAAAGGACTGGTGAGAGGTTCCGCCAGGCGACTGTAGTTCCTGATGAAGCATCTGTAGAAATTGGCAAAGCCAAGGAACCACTGCAGATCCTTTCGGGTGGTGGGCGTGGGCCACTGGGTCACGGCAAACACCTTGGCGGGGTCCATCCATAGCTGGCCTGCTTCCAGGATGTAGCCCAGAAAGGACAATGGGGGCGTGAAATTGGCATTTCTCTGCCTTAACGTAGAGCCGGTTCTCCATCAGGCGTTGCAGGACCTGACGTACCCCCGGTGTGTGCTCTGCTTGGTCCCGGGAGAATATGAGGATATACGATGACGAACCAGTTGAGCATGTCCCTCAGCACGTTGTCGACAAGGCACTGGAAGACGACTGGGGCGTTGGTAAGGCAAACGGCATGACGAGATACTCGAAGTGGCTGAGGGGGGTCTTGAAGGCCGTCTTCCACTCATCCTCCTCCCGCACTTGGACCAGGTGATAGGCATTGCGGAGATCCAGGTTTGTGAAGACCGTGGTCCCTTGGAGTGGTGTGAAGGTGGAGTCTAGCAGCGGCAGTGGGTACTTATTCTTGGTCGTGATGTCATTCAGACCACGGTAATCTATGCACGTCCTTCTTTTCTACAAAGAAGAACCCTGCCCCTACTGGGGCAGAAGAAGGGCGTATGAGGCCGGCAGCAAGCAATTCCTGGATGTACCGCTCAATGGACTCACGATCGGTAAGGAAAACGTTGTAAAGCCGGCTGTGGGGTACTGGAGCCCTGGGATGCAGCTCTAT
This sequence comes from Forbesichthys agassizii, assembly GCA_026546735.1. Lineage (NCBI taxonomy): Eukaryota > Metazoa > Chordata > Actinopteri > Percopsiformes > Amblyopsidae > Forbesichthys > Forbesichthys agassizii. The sequence goes on along the minus strand of JAODLL010003996.1, from coordinate 8,853 downwards.
GGCGATGTCATAAGGCCGGTGTGGCGGGAGTGACGAGGCGCAGTGCTTGCAGAACACCGGGGCAAAATCGACATGAGGGACAGGTCCGAAGGGCTGGGGGGTTCATTGGTCATTGTCGAGGGCAGCGCTGACTGGAGGCAGGTTGAGTAGCAGCAGTGATGCAGTGGTTGTTGCAAATATTCACTCATTTTGAATTTGATACCTGCAATATGTTCCAAAAAAGATGTTTACCACTGTGTTACATCACCTTTTCTTTTAACACAACTTTCAGCATTAACGGTTCCTTCACAGATGTGCACGTTACCCATGCCAGGTCAAAGTGAGTAAATATTTGCAAAAAACAATAAAGTTTATCAGTTTGAACATTAAATATCTTGTCTTTGCCGTGTATTCAATTGAATATAGGTTGAAAGGTATTTACAAATCATTGTATTCTGTTTTTATTTATGTTTTACACAACGTCCCAACTTAACTGGAATTGGGGTTGTAATAGTAGGCACTGGTTCTCTGGTTACACCAGGCTGGAGAATAGCTGCCTGCACTTTGATTCAATGTGCAGTTATGATAATTAAATTAGCCTATCTACTACAACACAATTTAATACAGGATGAAAAGCTAAAATGAAAATGGCACTCACCTTTTGTTTGTTTTGTTGACAGGCACCCAATGTCTCTGCTGAGTTGGAGGAGTAGGCTGATGGGAGTCATGGGAATACGGCCCTCTTTAGATTAGATTTGGAAAATAAAAGGATTTAATAGGGCTGCACATCGAATATCGATCGCGATTACAATTTTGGCTTCAACGATTAAATGAAGATGATCGACGGCGATATTGATGTTTAAAATACGTGCTCTGCTCGTAGAAAACTCTATGTATCAAATCAAGCGCTCCCTAGTCACCCGGCAACAGCAGCTGAAGTGGCTGCGTGCGCACCCTCCAACTAGGTATTGCCATATATAAGGAACACAATTAATGCAACCACATTGTCAGTATCAATTTCTAAGCAGTTTAAATTACTGGCCCTGAAGATTGAATTCTCTAGGTCAGTTTGTTACTGTCATTGGTTGTTACAGACCGCCCTCAGCATGCAATGAGGCCTTATCTTCCTTATCCAAACACCTACTGTATGTAAACTTAATTTTAATTAGGTTCTGCTAATAGGGGAACTAAAATGGGACTGGTTGTCTTCAACTTCTGATCATTTCAAGTCTGTCTGTGACTCTTAATTTTATACAATTAATAGCCCGACCCGTCCAAACCTTAAACATCCTGGGAAATCCTCCTTAATTGACGTAGTTTTAACAAATGCTCCCTACAAATACTCAGATATTGGTATCTTTGCAAATAACTTGAGTGACCACTGTGTTATAGCCACAGTTAGAAATTCCAAGCCTCAAAAATTAAAACCACGAATAATCGTTAAAACGGATCATAAACATTTCTGTGAGCAAGCCTTTTTCCATGACCTGGCTCTCTATAAGTGGGGTAGAATCCTACTTACAGAGAAAGTGGAATTGGCTTGGAATTACTTTTATGATGGTTTCCTTGCGATTAAAAAGAAGCATGCTCCTTTTTGCAAATTTAGGGTGAAATGTTGTGATAATCTCTGGTTCTTCACTGAGCTATCTAATTTGATAAAAGAAAGGGATATTGCATGGGCTAGGGCCAGAGAAACTAAATCTGAATCTAACTGGTTACATTTTAGACATCTTAGAAATCAATGTACTAACTATGTATAAAAAAAAAAAAAGACAAATCTGAATATTAACTTTCTGAAACAACAAAAACTCTTAATGATCCAAAGAAATTCTGGAAAGTGATCAAATCTTCTTCTGGTAAAATTAACTCCCATAAAATGAACATTCCCATGCCACATTTCTACTGATGATGGTAATCTGACTGATAAATCTGCTATGCTTAATTGTTTTAATGAGCATTTAATTTCTGATGGATCTTTGTTTAAGTCCCTTAATCCCAAACAACCTGCTTCTAATTCTAATGTTACACTTAACAATTATTGTACTGTCACTAGTCAATTTTATTTTAAACCATTATCTGTGTCAAAGGTCCAGGCAGCATTAAAGCAGTTAGATCAAAGTAAATCATAAGGTCCTGATAAACTTGACCCTTATTTTCTAAAAATTGCTGATTTTATTTCTGAGCCACTACTGTATATGTTTTATTCTTTCTCTATCAAAAAACGAAATCCCCAGTCTGGAAATCTGCCTTTGTTCTTCCCCTCTTGAAGGGGGGAAATCCTACAAATCTAAACTACAGGCCAATTTCCAAATTGTGTGTTCTAGCTAAGGTTCTTGAAAAGCATGTTAGCAATCAATTTAAGGAATTCATAGAATTCTCAGGAATATTGAGTCAATATCAGTCAGGGTTCAGGAAGCAACACAATAATGTCATTGCAGCTTTTAATGTAATACAGACTTGTTTACAGCAGCTGAAGTTGGTACTGAATGCTGATAAAACGAAATGCATGTTATTTTCAAACATGAGAGATGTATCATCAAATTTGCCTGGCATTTTAACATTTGAAGGTAAAAATATTGAAATAGTGTCCAGTTATAAGTTCTTGGGTTTCTATATTGATTGCCAGTTATCATTTAAACAGCACATTGTAAATCTGGTCTCTAAGATGAAATTGAAACTTGGTTTCTATTACAGAAACAAATCATGCTTTTCAATTAGAGTCAGAAAATATCTTGTGTCTGCAACTTTTATGCCTTTGCTACATTACGGTGATCTGCTGTATATGAATGCATCGGCCCAGTGTTTGCAATCATTGGACCCAGTATACCACTCTGCCCTGCCTTTAATCACTGGTTGTAAATACTTTTTTTTTTTTTCTTTTTCTTTTAGAGAATTCTTAAATAGGCCTACTCAACATGTCAATGTATTATAAGGGTTAACAACCAATTACATTTACAGCTGGGAAGACTGGGATTATTTTCTAATGTTTATTGTGTCACCACCAACTCAGCCAGTTAAGAGCTATAGCCTTAGATTTGATATGAATATGGTACGTGGAGCACAGGTTTTATCAGCTGGCAACTATTAACAATAATGGAAAACTGGACTTATCAGTAGCAGTATTAAAAATAAACATGTGTCCAGTTCTACCAAAACCATTCATTATTAGGCCCATTATTACTGTAACAGTGAGGATATAAATAATTGTCCGCATCTGGTCAAGGACACGTATTTATTTTTTATTTTTTTATATTATACAAAACATAACAACAACTTAAACCCCTGTGCATCACAGTCTAATTTAGCTCAATTGCTGTCGGCGTATAAGGGCGACAGATGGAGGGAGAGGCTGTCACTGGTTGTAAATACTTAACGCACCACTCTCTATGCTAAAGCTGAGTGGACATCATTGTATGCATGCAGGCATTGGTTGAGTTTTATATATAAAACTCTCCTTGGATTGGTTCCCGATTATTTATGCACTTTTCTCTTAAAAAGCCAAATTATATATGGCCTGCGCTCTCACGACACGTTGAAATTGTATGTTTCCCGGGTTCGTACTGAGTTGGGCAACAACGTTTTTAAGTATGCCGCCCCAACTGCCTGGAATTATATACAAGAATGGCTTAGAGATGCGTGAATTGATTTAATTTAAATACTTTTTATTTCTTTTAGGGGATGTGAAAAAGGACAAGGATTGCAATTGCTTCACGTCTAATTGACTATGACTTTTAGATTCATGTTTTTTATTTATTGTGGTGCCGTAATTGAATTGTGGACATTGTGTTTAAATGTTGTATGTGGACGTTTTAAGATGCCCTCTTGGCCAGGTTGCTCTTGGAAAAGAGATTTTAATCTCATTCTTTTTTACCTGGTTAAATAAAAGGTGTATATAATTGGTACATGACGTTGCCACGACGTTGCAGCAACGAACTGACGACGTCGCCAACTTACGTTGCCATTACGAATAGAAAACTTTCACTTTTCCGGTTGCCACGACGTAATGTGGTCACGTAATGTGGTGACGTTGCGGGTATGTGTATTTGGTAGTCAATCACACGATTCTGATAATGTTGATATGGTTTCGGAGCATTCTGACAATTCGGCGTGTTTTAAGGACTCGCACCATCAGGATTGGTTTTCAGATAGCGATGTTATAGGTCTGAATGAGTTAAATAGCCAAGAGGCAGTGCAGCAAGGGGGCGGAGTGCAACCCACTATAATACGTCGTGAAACATTTAATAATATCGAGATCAGACAGTTATTAAACCTCCCCGACCCTTCTAACATATCTGATTATGCCGATTTCTACCATGGGGTGGTAAACAGCGCACAGGCTACGCTAGATCAGGTTAGAGCAGAAGCTCTTCCCGGGGACATAATTCAGGCAGAGTTACAGGGCCCCGGTATAACCGCAGAAGCGTTACTAATACTCGATACAGGCAATATAGGGCCCCAAGACGTTGAATCACTACTCAAACGCCTAGTGCAGTCTAACAAACACCTTCTAGCAGACAGGGAAATGGTGTTTGTAGCGGGCACCCCGCAGGGGTGCAAACCCGCGTCGAGCATATGATAGTATCCTTAAATCAGACCTGTATAAAAAATGGCAACACATCTACATTGTAGAGAATGTTGATAACCAGTAATGTTTCGCCATCAATTTAGCCCATTTGATACACCCTGATTACACAGCTGGCGCTAGAATGTGGGAAAAAACTGCAGGCGGATGAGGGTCTTATATCTGACACAAATGTAGCGTTTACAGATATAAGCATATTTGAGAACCCCGTGCAAAAACAAATCGTGTTTAATTGAGGGAAGTATGGGAAAGTGTTAACACCGTTTAAAACCGACAGGCTTAACGACCCCCAGCCATTATATATGCTACTAATAGACGACCACTATTACGGGCTTAAAAATCCTGCTGGATTCTTTGGCACAAGCTATTTCTGTAATCACTGCCATAAGGGTTATAACAACGCCACGACACATAGTTGCTCTAATCTATGCAGCGTGTGTAAAGACTCTAACTGCATGAAACGACAGCTGGATTTTACGTATTGTAAGGATTGTAATAAGTCCTGCAGAACCCCATACTGCTTTGAAAAACATAAAACAGTCCGACTAAATTCCAATGTAGGGGGCCAGTATGTGTGATCTGAAGAAAAAATGCAAAGACTGCAAATTGACCTATTACGTTGCTAGAGTGAATGCAAAACCACACAATTGCAAAGCGCAACACTGTCCGATATGTCGTGTCCCACTACCAGTCGGTCTGAATGCGGAAGAACACGAGTGCTACATTCAGCCTCTACCGCAAAGCACACAACCTACCGATAAAATCATATTTTATGATTTTGAAACATTTACGGTTGAACATAATAAACACATACCATATCTTGTTACAACAATAACCGCAAGGGGGGTAGCGTGGTCAGCCAGCGGTGTTAAATGCGTTATAGACTTCCTTAAACACATCCAAAAACCCCGCTATAAATCCTATAATATCGTGGCACACAATGCTAAAGGATTTGACTCGCATCTGATTTTAGATGTTTTAACTGCTCAAGGGATAGCACCCAACATGATTATGCAAGGCAAAAAAATTATACAGTTTGTCGACAAGGCATACAAACAACGCTATATCAACTCATACAGTTTTCTCACCATGGGGTTAGCTAAAATGCCGGCGGCTCTAGGCTTTCAGGATAGTATTAAAGGGTATTTTCCACACATATTTAGCTCCGCTACAACGCTGAACTATGTAGGCCCCTATCCCGAAGCTGCGGCGTACGGTTTAGAGCTCATGTCAGTACCGGATAGACGCATCTTTGATGCGTGGTACGACACAACGCAGGGTAAAATGTTCGATTTCCAGAAGGAGGCATATCACTATTGTATGAATGATATTTTGCGAACAGGCTGTCTCAAAGTTCAGGAGCAGATTATAGCAGGAAATGGTGTAGACCCATTTAGCTGTATCACTATAGCATCTGCGAGTATGAAGGTGTTCAGAACATGCTTTCTAGAAAAAGACTGCAATACCACCCCCAGATCATTATCGATCGAAATACAAGTCACATTCGCATGACAGTATACAATGGCTTGAATGGCTACGTCACAAATCTGATAGCTTCATACAACACGCTCTTAACAGAGGCGAAAAGCAAATCGGCCCCTACCATCTGGGTGGCTATTCAGAGGCGTCTAACACAGCGTTCGAATACAACAGGTGTTATTTTCATAGTTGTGAAACATGCCACTACTCTGAAGACATATGCCCTCTTACAAAACTACCATTCGGCGAGATGTATCGTGCTACTATGGACCACGCTGAAACGTTACGTTCATGGTATGAGTTAAATCTACAATGTGGGAGCATGAGTGGAATGTTAAAAAGTCTAATATCGAGGTACAGTCGTTTCTACACGATTACAATGCTCCTGAACCATTAAACCCGCATGCTCCTCAGCTTCGTTACACAGCCAGCAATGACTAAACAATTCATTATGTGGATTTTACTAGTCTGTATCCATACTGTAACATGACGTTTAATTATCCTCTAGGCCACCCCCGCATCATAACAGACAACTTTGCAGATGTAGGTAGCTACTATGGGCTGATTCAATGTGTTGTAGCACCCCCTAGAGGCCTGTTTTTTCCTGTTCTACCTTTCAAAACCACATCCGGCAAATTAGTGGTCACTCTATGCAGCACATGCAAATAACCAGACTGGGGTTTGGTGTCACAACGACGAAGAACGATCTTTGCCTGGTATATGGACAACGCCGGAATTACAGCGTGCATTAGACCGGGGTACACTGTGTGTAAAATCGTTGAGGTATGGCATTTTGATAAAAAGAGTAACACTATCTTTCAGGCGTACATGAAAAGCTTCATCCAGGGTAAACAGGAATCAAGCGGGTATCCTAGCACTATACACACTGAATCGGACAAACAGGCATACATCCAGGAGTATCACGAAAAGCAAGGTGTGTTGCTGGACGCCACTAAAATCCGTCTCAATCTAGCCAAAAGGCAATTGGCGAAATTGTTTTTGAATGCTTTATGGGGCAAACTGGCACAGCGTTGTCATTTAACAACCGTCACCTTGGTTAGTGATCCCCAGCAGTTTTTCCAGTATCTATTTACATAAGTACCTAGTGAAACATTTTACATTACTCTCAGACGATGTAGTTATGATCCAGTGGCAATACAACAAAGCATTTCTTACACCACCAGGTAATGTGAATGTCTTCATAGCGTCATTCACACATTCCACATCATATGGTGGATTAATGTTGCTCGATGCTTTGGAGAAATTGGGTGACCGGGTGTTATATCACGACACCACGATGATGTCATCCTACCCCTAGGTAATCTCCTAGGTGATCTTATTGATGAGTTAGCTGGTGATAGCATACACTCATGGGTCTCTTCCGGACCTAAAAGTTATGCATACGCCACCAGAGCTGGTAAGACAGTGTTAAAGGCTGAAGGGATTACCCAGACGTATGAGAACGCAGCCACGGTTAATTTTGATAACGTGTAATCTAGTTGAAAATTATGTGAGGAACCCGGATGTAGCATCTGAACTCTCAGTGTTGCAGCATAATATTTAGCGTGATAAAAAGTCCTTCCAACTGCGCAACGCCTCAGTGCACAAAAGGTTCCGTGTCGTTTATGATAAACGCAGACTGCTAGCTGACGGTAAAAAACTTTTACAAAGCTTTTCTTTGATTTTTTTAAATGATGGCTATATGAAAAATATTTTCCGTGTTATGTATTTGAAGACAATGTGAAAGCCATTTTCATAAATGTTGATTATATGAAAATAATCAGAATGCTATGTATTTGGAAACCCTGTCAGGCATTTTTTATTTTGATTGTGGAAAAAAAAAATTACCCTATGTATTTTAAAACACTGTGTGAAATCATTTTGAGACAAGGCGTAAAAATGTATTATTATTATTGAATGTTTTTTTTTTCCTACTAAAATGCTGGGCAAACATTGATGTTTTAGCTCTACTCTGATGCTGTGTATTGATTTTAGGTTTATTGAAAGCAACTGTATTAAAGATGTCTGAATGTACTGAGTTCGATTTTGATTCCAGCCTGATTACCCCATGCACTTGTATAGTTGCCCTTCCGGGTCCGGGAAAACAATGTTTAAGCGGTTGCTTGAAAACTCTGATGTCATGTTTGATCACAGCTCTATAAATAATGTGGGGGTATATAGTTCATATCAGCCTCTTTATGACGATCTGAAAAAAAAGTTTAAAATTAAAATCATAGAAGGAATACCAGAAACATTTTCAGACGGTGAACTCTGTCCTACAACTTCACGCAATTTAATAATTCTAGACAATGTGATGACCGATGCCTGCGACATTTAGGGGTCGCCAAACTATTTACACAATTACGACATCATATGAATATCAGTGTGTTGTATTTGGTTCAGAATGTTTTTCAACAGGGAAAATATAGTCAATATAAATGATATGATATTATTTAAAAACCCTCAAGACCAACTTACAACAAGGACCCTAGCACAACAAATAGCTCCAGCTAATAAATCATACTTCATGGAGAGTTATGTGGACGAAGTTAGAGAGCCACATGAGTATTTATTATTGGACCTGACACCTAGATGTCCAGACGTGCTTAGGCTTCGTGCAAAGATATTCCCAGGGGAACTCTATCTACCTAAGAAATAAGCGTGGATAATGTATTTACGAGTTAAAAGGAATTAACCTCTGTTGAGATCACTAGTTGCTATGGGTCTAGAAACCAACAAAAAATATTAGCAACATGCTCGAATGATTTTATCCTATCATTATGCGAGATTGCATTAAATGTTTTGAAGGGTAA
>JAODLL010003995.1:0-11412 GCA_026546735.1 Forbesichthys agassizii | reverse complement strand
GATGATGTGGTCCTGATGGCATTATCGGTCTGTGACCTCCAGCACTCACTGGATCGGTTCGCAGCCGAGTGTGAAGCAGCTCAGCCGGATCTACCGGGCAATTTTTGTTCGTACCCTCACCTATGGTCATGAAGGATGGATCATGACCGAAAGAACAAGATCACGGATACAAGCCGAAATGGGTTTTCTTAGGAGGGTGACTGGCTTCTCCCTTAGAGATAGGGTGAGAAGCTCAGCTATGCGTGAGAAACTTGGAGTAGAGCTGCTACTCCTTCACGTCGAAAGGAGACAGTTGAGGTGGTACGGGCATCTGGAAAGGATGCCCCCTGGGCGCCTCCCTTGGGAGATGTTCCAGGCACGTCCAGCTGGGAGGAGGCCCCAGGGAAGACCCAGGACTAGATGGAAAGATTATATTTCCACACTGGCCTAGGAACGCATCGGGATCCCCCAGTCAGAGCTTTCTAATGCGGCTTGGGAAAGGGAGGTTTGGGGTTCCTGCTAGAGCTGCTGCCCCCGCGACCCGACTCTGGATAAGCGTATTAAGATGGATGGATAGATGGAATAATTACATGCATTACAATGTGCTGCGCATCGCCAATATGACCAAGGACGCGGTGGCAGGGTTGTCTGAGCAATTGGTGGCGACATCCCTTATGACAGTCTAGAATAGAATGGCCCTAGATATGTTATTAGCTGAAAAAAGGGGGCGTGTGCTCCATGTCAGGAGACACATGCTGCACCTTTATTCCCAATAACACTGCCCCTAATGGGTCGGTTACCAATGCTTTGGAGGGCTTGTGTACGCTATCTAATGAGATGTATGAAATGTCATGAATAGATAATCCACTGGAAGGGATGTTTGAACAAATGTTTGGGAAATGAAAAACATGAATTGTGTATGTCCTGATGTCAATAATGGGTATGCTGTGTATGGTTGCTCTGTGCGGATGTTGCTGCATTTCCTGCATTAGGTTGCTCTGCGAGCATGCCATTGCTGCAGCTGTAGAGAAAAAAAAAAAGAGATCAATTGCCATTCCTTCTACCAGCTGTCACAGCTCCACCTTGGGGACGACCCAGATGGGCCTGTGGGCATGCCGACTGATTATATTGAACTGTATTGATTTTGAAGGGATTAATATTAGTCTCATTTTAATGAGACCAAAAGGGGGAATTGTAGAAATGTGTGCTTAACATTTTAGATATTCTTATAAGGGCTGTGTGTGTGAGAGTGGGCTACGTTATTGCTTAAAAGTGAACAGACTGGAAAATAAGGTTGGGACAGAATGGAAAGTTACAAAGAGAGAAAACACAGCATGTGTTTGACCTCGTAGTAAAAAAGATATGAAAGCTACAGGACGGGCGAGCGAAACTGGGGATTCAGGATGATGTCAGAATGAAAGACAGTAGGCTATGCTATGAAGTATGCTATGTGTGCGAGTGATGTATTGTATGCTATGCGGCAGTCGTCTGTGTGTCTAGAGCTGTGACATGCCATTCCACAACAACGCCGTACCACCCAGGAGTAGACTGGCCCCCACCGTGTGCTTCAGAAACTACATCAACACAAGACATTGTCAATAATTCACACACACCACGGCCACAGCTTCGATATCGTAGGGCCCGATGAAGCGGAGAGCCAGCTTTTTGGAGGGCACACAGAGCGGCAGGTAACAAGTGCACAGCCACACACGCTGGCCAGGGCGGTACACCGGAGCAGGAACGCAGCGGCGGTCAGCCTGGGCCTTCATCCTGGCAGAGGAGTGGAGAAGGGACGCCTGAGCCCGCCTCCACGTCCGACGGCAGCGCTGCATGTGAGCCTGTATGGAGGGCACAGCCAGCTCTTCCTCCTGTTCCGGGAACAACGGGGGCTGATAACCCAGGGAGCATTGGAAGGGGGAGAGGCCTGTCGATGAGCTGATGAGGGTGTTGTGGGCATATTCTACCTCATGACATCAGGGAGCTCCATGAGGTGGGGTTGGCCGAAGCCAGAAAAAGGAGGGCTGTCTCCAGGTCCTGATTGGCACATTCCGTCTGGCCATTGGTCTGCGGGTGGTAGCCCGAGGATAGGCTAACAGAGGCTCCCAGAGTGGAACAAATGGCCTTCCAGGCGTCAGCGGTGAACTGCGGTCCGCGGTCAGAAACCACGTCCAAGGGGAGGCCGTGAAGGCGGAAGACATGGTTGACAAGGAGGTCCCCGGTCTCACAAGCAGACGGCAGTTTGGGGAGCGCCAAGAAGTGTGCGGCCTTGGAGAACCGGTCGACCACTGTGTTGCCCTGGGACGGAGAGAGACCGGTGAGAAAGTCCAGGAAGATATGCGACCATGGACGGTGTGGAACAGGCAGGGGCCGGAGCAAACCCGAGCGAGGGGACGTGGAGGTCTTGTTCCGGGCATATACGGGACAGGTCGTCACAAAAGCCCGGACGTCCTCCTGCATGGTGGACCACCAAAACCGTCGAGACAGGAAGACGTGGGTGCGACTTCCACCGGGATGGCAGGTAAGTCGAGCCGAGTGGGCCCACTTCAGGACGGCCGAGCGGACGAGATCCGGAACATACAGTCGGCCGGGCGGTCCTGTGCCTGGATTGGGGTGTTGGCCTTGAGCCTCACGTACCCTGGTCTCGATCTCCCAGGTGAGGGCGGCGACCACGCATGTGGGGGGCAGGATGGGCGCGACGTCCTTCACAGGGTCTTGCGCCGTGTGCTGGCGGGACAGTGCATCTGGCTTGGTGTTCTGAGACCCTGGCATGTAGGAGATGGTAGCGGAAGCGGCCAAAGTAGAAGGCCCATCTGGCCTGGCGGGAGTTCAGGCGTCGAGCAGACTGGATGTAAGCCAGGTTCTTATGATCCGTCCAGACCAAGAACGGGTGATTAGTGCCGTCAAGCCAGTGTATCGCCACTTCTCTAGGGCGAGATTGACGGTTAACAGTTCCCAGTTCCCGACGTCGTAGTTCTGCTCCGCCGAGGAGAGCTTGTGGGTGCATGGGTGGAGCTTACCATCGGCAGGGATGCGCTGGGAGAGTACTGCGCCAACACCAGTGTCTGACGCGTCCACCTCCACGACGAATGGAAGGCTCGGGTCGGGGTGGACCAGGACTGAGGCCGTGGTGAAGTGGTGCTTCAGCGTACCGTAGGCCTCGTCCGCCTCACGGGACCAACAGAAAGGCCAAGCGATGGAAGTCAGGCGGGTGAGGGGCTCTGCCAGGCGGCTGTAATTGCGAATGAAGCACCTGTAGAAATTTGCGAAGCCAAGAAACCGCTGTAGGTCCTTCAAGGTGGCGGGCATGGGCCACTGGGTCATGGCGGACACCTTGGTGAAATCCATCCGAAGCTGGCCTGCCTCCAGGATGTAGCCAAGCCTGGCCTGCCTCCAGGATGTAGCCAAAGAAGGGAACCTGTGGTCCTGGAAGCTGCTCCAGCTGGACACCCAGCTGGTGTGCCACTTGCCTGTCCAGGAAGCTGGCATCCGCTCCCGAATTGATGAGGGCAGGCAAGGGGAAGGAACGGGAGCCATGCAGAAGAGTGGTTTGGAGAGGGGGGCGGCGTGGAGAGGCGGAGTCGGCATGGCTCATTAGCAGCTCTCCAGTGCCTAATGGGCCGGGTCTTCTGGCGGACAGTCAGTCTGGACATGACATCATGCTGTGGCCTTGCTGACCGCAATACAGGCATGCCCTTGTGCGGATCCGCCGTCTCCTCTCCTCGGCAGAGAGACGTACTCGACCCACCTGCATGGCCTCAGGAGCCGGCGTGGACGGCTCCTCAGCTCTAGGTGGGTGTGTCGTGGTTGTCGGTCGGGGAGCCGTGTGCTGAGAGCGGGGCGTGGTCTTTTCTGCCTTCTCCCAGCGCTGTTCACGGAGGTGGCTGTCTATCCAGATGGCCCGATTTATGCATCGCTCCAGGTCGAATTCCTCCTCTGTTGCCACCAGGGCGTCCTTGACCCGATCGTCGAGGGGCCTCCTGAAGGCAGCTTGTAGAGCCACGTTGTGCCACCCGCTTTCTGCTGCGAGGGTGCGGAATTCCACAGTCATCTCCCGCTGTACTGCAGGTGCCCTGTTGCAGTGCAAATAGCTGTCCCGCTGCCTCACCTCCACGGACAGGGTGGTCAAACACACGCCGCATCTCCAGGGTGAAAACGTCGTAGGAGTAGCAGGCGGCCGCCTGCCGTTCCCAGACAGCGGAGGCCCAGGCGAGTGGTGCTCCGTGAAAACAGTTTATTAAAAAGCATATCTTTGACTGGCGTAGGAGCGTGGCGTAGGAGCGTGGCTGCTGCTCGAACACAACGTCTTACTGGACCAGGAATGCGCCACAGGTGCCCAGGTCTCCTCTGTATTGTGCAGGCATGGGGACATAAGGCTCACGCACAGGCGTTGGCTCTGGGGAGGAGCGCCGAGGAGGCGTGCAAGGCCCCGCCGGGAGAGGCACAGCGGCGGCTTGCTGGCTCTGGAGTGCGTCAATGCGGCCTGACAGAGCCGAGATCTCTGCAGTGGCCTGCTGAACCGCCGGTACCAGCAGCGCCCCCTGCTGGGCGAGGCAGTGTCGTAAAGCTTCTGTGTCCGCTGGGTCCATGTTGGCAAGTTTGTTCTGTTATGATATGGGGCGGAGGGAGAACAAAGACCCAGGTGCGGAACACAGAGGCAGTAGACGACAGATAAAAGTAAAGGAGATTTATTGAAGCAGTCAGGTGAGGATACAATCGTTGGTGAGGGCTGTAGTGAGGAGGTGAGTGGCAGGTAGACGGGCGGTGAGATGAGTAGAGTCGCTGGCGGGAGGACTGCGGCAAATAGCAGTGCGGAGAACGCTGGCGGCGAGGGGTAGCGTTGAGGTCGCTGGTGGCAAGGGGTAGCGTTGAGGTCGCTGGCTGCGAAGAGCATCGTTGTGAGCACTGCGGCGAAGAGCGGAGTTGCAGACGGGCTGCGGCGAAAAGGGGACAGACGTGGCTGTCTGGCGAAGGGACGCAGATGATACTGCTGGATTGCTGTTATGTGCATCCATATAAATGGCAGGTGCCAGGGCGGACAGTTTCTTATACCACCGCCCAGGAAGCAAAGGCGAGGCTGCTGCACGTGATGTGCATTAGGAGGCTGACGTGGCGACAGCGATGCTGTCCGGTGCTAAACCGGCGGCCTGGCGCTGTCTGCTGCCGGAGCGTCCGCGAACCTTGACACTACCACACCAGCAACTAACATTTCTTCTATACAAGATGTAGTTGACATGTTAGAGTTTTCTCACGCTTAACCAACCTTGCTGACATCACCTTTTCCATTTAATTGGACTAAATCTATTAGGGGATTACATTGCTTTTTTGACCCTTTTCAGGCTGACATTGTGAAGAAAGGTAGTAATTGTTCTGACCTTGATAGTATGATTCCCCCTGTTAAACTGTTAGCTGTACGACCACCTAGGTACATCTATGGAAAGGGCCATTACAAATGTTACGCTTTCCCAAAAGTTTAAGGTAGTAACCAAATAGAATTAGGATTTTTTCTTTTTGTAGTACAACTTGGACGTTACATAGTAACACTGTTGTCACTCATGTTACTGATAGCCCAACTCCACTTATTTTCCAGCCTGATGTCTCCTCTCTGCAGACCATGACTGTGCCAAAAGCAGATATTTGGTGGGCATGTGAAACAGACAGGAGGATTTAACAAATATGACCTATTAATTGGACAGGTGCATGCACTCCTATTCTGCTTGTTTTACCTGTTGCGATAGGCATTCCTCTTGCTGATAAAGATAAATCACATTTCACACGTGAAAAGAAAGATGCTCCTCGTGGATCATTGGATGATAAGGTATATATTGATTCAATAGGAGTGCACGTGGAATTCCTGATAAGTATATATCTAGAAATCAGATTTCTGAAGGGTTCAAATCGATTTTTAGTATGATAACTACAAGTAAAAATGTTGATTGGATTAACTACATTTACTATAACCAACAGTGTTTCAATAACTATACCCACGATGCTATCAAAGGCCTAGCTGAGCAGTTGGATGCTACTAGCCTTATGACTTTGCAAAATCTGATGGCCTTATATATGCTTTTGGCTACAAATTGAGGTGTATGTGTTGTGTTCCTTATATCCTGCTGTACGTACATAGTAAGTAACACAGGTCCGGGTGGTTCAGTCACTAAAGCTTTAAATTGTCTTAAATAACTTAGAAATGAGTGATCAAAAGGGTAGAATGTAATGACATATTTTTACATGCTCTACTATTTTACTATATAGGTCCTTTGTTCATGGTCTGAGAAATGCTTGTTATAATCTTTCCCAGACTTTTCTTTAACATGAACTCAGTGTCCCTTAAATCATGACCATATAAGGTAACATGTATGCATGAAAACCCTAGAGGGATTTATGAATATGCCCTCTTCTGTAGAATGTTTTAGTATCATACCTGTCATATAATATGTCCATGCTATATGTCTTCTGGGATGTTTGATCCAGCTGTTACACATTACTTTGAAAGTGTGCTATTCATCATACTTAAAACATGCTCTCTGTGCCATGTATATAAGGGTGCACAGAGAAAGGCATTGTGGAACACACTGCTAATACATTTAAATTCGTATTACTTGTATTGTGAAGACTATTTCCATTTGATATCAAATTATTAAAAGAAACATTTGTCTAAACTAGCCTATATCATTTGTATTATAACTTTCCCATAACACATTCATTTCAATGAGCACTGCACATTAGACTATGCTTTGTACAGACATTACAAAAGCCTATATCCACATCATGGCACATGAAAAACCCCAGCTTCAGAAGAGCTGACAAATTACTATCTTGGACGACAACGTCTCAGCTTACAGGGGTCCCAAAAGGATAGTGTTGGGACCCCTACTCTTCTTATTGTATACTAGAGTTCTAAGACCTGTAATTTAATCTAATGGATTCTCCTATCACTGCTATGCTGATGACGGTTCTGGAACCGTTCTCCTGGATAGATGATGGACTTTATTCTACTCTGGAGTTGCCTAGGGTGTGAGGCGGTGTGAGGCGCTGGGCGGGTGTGGGGATACTATTAAGCCTCCGTTTGAGAGCTGATGCGTTGTTTAACCCGGTGGACGAGAGGGTCCCCTTACTACACCTTAGGGGGTTGTGGGCGGGGAAACTGAATGTTGTCTGTGCATATGCAATAAAACAGCAGTTCGGAGTATTTTGCCTTCCTGGAGACCCTGAATGGAGTCCTGTATGGGGCTCCAGTAGGGGACTCCATAGTTCTGCTGGGAGACTTCAGCACGCATGTGGGCAATGATGGAGACACCTGGAGAGGAGTGATTGGGAGGAATGGTGAAACGACCTCCCTCATCTAAACCTGAGCAAGCATTTGCTGTTAGACTTCTGTGCTAGTCATGGACTGTCTATAACAAACACCATGTTCGAACATAAGGATGCTCATAAGTGTACGTGGTACCAGCGCACCCTAGGCCAAAAGTCGATGATTGATTTTGTGATCGTATCATCTAATCTGAGGCCGCATGTTTTGGACACTCAAGTGAAGAGTGGAGCAGAGCTGTCAAATGATCACCATCTGGTGGTGAGTTGGGTCAAAGGGTGGGTAAAGACTCTGGACAGACCTGGTAAGCGCAAACGTGTAGTGCAGGTGAACTAGGAACGTCTGGAGAAGGCCCATGTCCGTGAGACTTCAACGCACACCTCCGGCAGAGCTACTCTGGTATTCCTGTGGAGGTTGGGGACATTGAACCTGAGTAGGCAATGTTCAAAGCTTCCATTGCTGAAGCTGCTATGGCAGACGCTGCAAAGCAGCGGGTATGGGAGCAATTCAAAGAAGCCATGGAAAAAGGCTTTCGGTCGGCAACAAAGTGTTTCTGGATAACCGTTCGCCACTTCAGGAGAGGGAACCAGGGAACCATCCAAGCTGTGTACAGCATGGATGGGACATTGTTGATCTGAACTGAGGAGGTAATTTGGCAGTGAAAGGAACACTTTGGGGAACTCCTGAATCCGACTGACACCTTCTCTGTGATAGAGAGCTGGAGGCTAATGGGGGATCATCAATATACCTGGGGGAGGTCACTGAGGTAAAACAACTCCACAGTGGCAAAGCCCTGGGGATTGATGAGATCCGTCCAGAAATGCTAAAAGCTTTGGATGTGGAGGGGATGTCTTGGATGACACGCCTCTTCAACATCACATGGAAGTCAGGGACAGCGGCAGACTGGGGTGGTGGTTCCCCTCTTCAAAAAGGGGGACCAGAGATTGTGCACTAATTACAGGGGTATCACACTACACAGCCTCCCTGGTAAAGTCTACTCCAAGGTGCTGGAGAAGAGGGGTCGGCCGAATCTCAGATCAAAGAACAACAATGCGGATTCCATCCAGGTCGTGGAACAACGGACCAGCTCTTTAGTCTTGCAAGGATCCTGGAGGGGGCCTGGGAGTATGCCCTTTTGGTCTACATGTGCTTTGTGGATCTGGAAAAGGTGTATGACTGGGTCCCCCGACAGATAATGTGGGAGGTGCTGCGGGAGTATGGGTTGAGGGTGTCCCTTTTAAGGTCAAGCCAATCCCTGTATGCCCAAAGCAAAAGCTGTGTATGGATTATTGGCAGTAAGTCAGACTCGTTTTAGGTGAAGGTTGGTCTCCGCCAGGGCTGTGCTTTGTCACCAATCATGTTTGTGATAATCATGGACAGGATATCGAGGCTCTGCTTTTTGCAGATGATGTGGTCCTGAAGGCATCATCGGTCCGTGACCTCCAGCACTCACTGGATCGGTTCGCAGCGGCTGGGATGAGGACTAGCACCGCTAAATCTGAGTCAATGGTTCTCAGTAGGGAAAACCGATGGAGTTCCTACTCCGGGGTAGGGAAGGTCCTTACCCCAAGTGAAGGAGTTCAAGTACCTCAGGGTCTTGTTCGCGGGAGATTGACTGGAGAATCGGAGAAGCGGGAGTGGTATTGCAATCGCTTTATCGCACTGTTGTCTTGAAGAGAGCTGAGCCGGAAGGCAAAGCTCTTGATCGACAATCGGCAATTTTTGTTCCTAGCCTCACCTATGGTCATGAAGGGTGGGTTTTGACCGAAAGTTCACGGTACTAGCAGCTGAAATGGGTTCTCTCAGGAGGATGGCTGGATTCTCCCTTAGAGTTACGGTGAGAAGCTCAGCTATCAGCAAAGAACTCTGAGTAAAGCCACATTGCATATCAAACTAAAGCTTTACTTTATTTGTCAGAAAAATCCCGATTGGATATTTACCAAAAATAATTTGACCTTAATATATTTTAAATGCAGCATTTCACAAAACACAATGACAATTCACAAAACAACAGTGTGTGTGTGAGGGGGGCATAGCTATCCCGTTGATAAAAACCCATATTGAAAACTGCCTAAATCAGCTGTTTAAGCTGTCTCATAGATGGTCACGAAGAGTTGTTAGAATCTTAAGGATGGCTGTCAAATGGTGTAGTTATGTTGTAGTATACGTTTTAGCATAAATGTATACACAGTTTACCAACCCCCTGATATCTTTTGTTTTTTTAATAACATCACCTACGACGACTGCATTTATCAATTGTGTGTCACCGCGCCAGCAGATAATTTCAACGTCAGCGAGGTGTGAATCATTTTAAAACATTAAAAATAATTCTCAACCAGAAATATCAATGTCATAGAATATTTTATATCATAAAATATGGATGTTCAAAAGAGGACAGACGATCTGTTAAAAGATTGAGGGGTTATGGAGGGGTTGAACTTTTACAGGCCTCAGCAGTAGAACAGGGGGAAATTGAGCCAAAAACTGTTAAAACAAAATGGTTATCCGGTGAGGACAATTATACTCTGCATAAACCCGCCAGGATTCATTTCCCTAGAAAGAGTTTTTGTGCTGCAACCCTTAAAATTATTTCAAGCAGATCTTTGTGACATGCAAGGCTTGTCATAAAGTGAGCGAGCCACACATGCAACTGTTCTTCCAATATTTATTTACAATTAAGTATGTCGTGAAACATTTGACAGTTCTCTCAGATGATGTTATGATACAATAGCAATACAACCAAATATATCTTACATAACCAGATAATGTAATTGTCTTTATAGGAGCATTCACTATGACCTATGGGCATCTAATGCTGCTTGATGCTTTGGAGAAATTGGGCGAGAGGGTGCTATAACACGATACAGATACAGAGTTGACTAACGAGTTAGACGTAACATGATTTTATGGGTTTTATGGGTTTTATCTGGATCTAAAAGCTACGCATACACCACTAGAGGGGCAGGACGTGCTTAAAGCTAAGGGGATTAGACAGACGTACAAGAACTGTTAATTTTGACAATGTGTAAACTTAATGAAAATTTGTTGAGAACCTTAATGTGACACAAATTAACTTGGTGTTGTAGCAAACACTTCAGCGGAATAAAAAGACTTTCCAACTGCAAAACATTTCTTATGATAAACGCAGACTGTTTGTTAACGGCAAGTTAAAAAATAAAATAGGTTTATAATTCAATAAACAATATCTGACATTAATGCCATGATCTTGAGCCATTGGTATGCCCCTTAACTGACATGCAAAAAATGAAGAATGCCACAAAAATGCGACTGCCACAAGATCCCTGCATTTAGGATGGTGGAATGTCTGCTATAAGTTTAATGAATGTGATCAGAAGGTTACAAACAGGGAAAAGTAAGGATGTCTGTGACAGAGAATGTCTAGATTGTAAAATATGGGCTGTGGTTTGAACAACGCTCACATAACTAACAACAAAGCGATTGTATGTGTTTTTCTGCTATATATTGTTGTGTTTTATCAGTACAGATGCACAAGATGATGGTAGAACCAGTGTGGCTCTAGAACCACCTCTGTAGCTGCATAGCCACTGTTGCAATTAAAGGATATATGGCTGTGTCAACGTTTTTGATTTTATATATCCATGCATTTTATATCACAATGATACAGCATAGATTAAAGATTTGGCATTAGTAAGTATTGCTAATGACTCACACATTTATAAAATACCCAGGTAAATATGCAGATCCTACACATCACCGAGCATCACTCGCCATGGCCATTAAACGCAGCAAATGTAATTGAAAGTTTTCAAGAACGTGTTTAACATTTTTAGCCTACACGGATGGGAAGACATTTGCGTCACAATGACTTCAGCTACACATATTCAGGAAAAATATTGCAACTTTGACCACACACTGTAGTGCCCCCTAGTTGCGAAAAAGGCTAATTTCATCACGTTTGGACTATTGTAACAGTCTTTTTACTTATCTAAATAAAAAAAAGCTCAACCGTCTCCAGGTTGTTCAGAACGCTGCCGCAAGGATTTTAACTGACACAAGGAGAAGAGTGCATATCACACCTGTTTTAGCCTCTCTACACTGGTTGCCAGTACTTTTCAGAATTAATTTTAAAATTCTCGTTCTTA
>JAODLL010003993.1:0-11414 GCA_026546735.1 Forbesichthys agassizii | reverse complement strand
GTCCGTTTTAGTGCAGTGTAGACATGTAAGTTATAGTAAGTGGACAATTTTATATTGTTGTGGACTATAAAAAATGTACCCAGGAGCAGTACAAGAATGACCACCCTTATATTGATTCTTAGTTTGACTGTCCTTGTTCGTCAGTGACAGTCGGTGCCGTTTGTAGATTTAGCTAGGAGTCAAGATAGGACTGAAGAAGCCAACCAACCAAGTGACGTCACGTGTTCGACGGTAAGACAAGATAGCGCCACGCATGTTTGAAAAATGTAATTTACATTAGTTATTTTTTATTCGGTTTCACGGACGGTGTTAACCCTATAATAATTTTTCACAGTGGGACATCAACTTTTAAATTAGGCAAACTATGTTTAGTGTTTCATTTCCACTTTAAGTCGCACTTGATTGAACAGGATTTTTTAACAAATCGGAAAAAAGTCATAGGATAATTGCGTCTGTTAGATGTTCTGAATTTCGGATCCGATTACTTTTCGATTAATCGTTCGGCCCTATTAGTAAGATATTATGACGTTCATTAAGCCATACAAATACTCATATTAATAATAATACATATTCATTTTATAAATGTCTTTAATATACTTAGTTAGTTAACCCTTAGTTAGGGTTAGAGCACTGCAGTAAAAATGTTTGCTCATAATTTATTTAATGTAGTTATAAGTAATATAATCTTTCTTTCCAGTGAGCCTAATCTACTGGTTCGGGCCTGCAACCAGCTGGGCCAGTTCCTCCAGCACAGAGAGACTAACCTGCGCTACCTGGCCTTGGAGAGCATGTGCACGCTGGCCAGCTCAGAGTTCTCCCACGAGGCTGTAAAGACTCACATTGAGACTGTCATCAATGCTCTCAAGGTGGGTGTTAAAGCGTATATGCATATCTTATTTACTGTGTTTTGAGGCTGATGTGCATTCATATCTTTCAAATGTATTTACACCTTTTATACTGTAAGGTTGACACCTTTTATATATGTGCCATTCACGTGTATGCATTTTATACGGAAATAAACATACATTTTACCAGTCTACATTAGTGGTTTTTACTGACTGGTGGCTTTCCTGTGTGACTAATGAAACCACCTGATTGGATGGAAATCTGCCCCTACCCCCAAGACACACTTATGATGCTCTTACTATAGTAAGAATACAATCTCTCTCCCTCTTGTGTGTGGTGTCTGTGCATGCACAGACTGAGAGGGATGTCAGTGTCCGCCAGAGGGCAGCTGACCTGCTCTACGCCATGTGTGATCGCAGCAACGCTAAGCAGATTGTAGCAGAGATGCTCAGCTACCTGGAGACGGCTGACTACTCTATCAGAGAGGAGATGGTATGTGTTTGTCTGTCTGTTCAGCAGGTGTTCCAAGTAAAGCCTTACCTTATGTTTCTAAAGTAAGTTCCTTTCATTAGGGCTGGCCCACAATACTCTGTATTTGGGTATTTGTTTGATGGGAAGGTATTCATTTTTCAATTTTTGGATTCAAATATTACTTTATTTTTGTCCTATATATGCGCATTTGCCCTGTGATTAATAGTTTTTCGGTAAAAGAAAAATACAGACCAGACTAGTGGAACATTTGTAAGTAGAGAGACGGGCTTCTCTTTAAACACAAACTGTCAATGGCTAATGCAGGTTGTACATAGCTCCTATTGGTTACATTTTTCAGTCGAAACCTTTCAGCATGGAGCGGCTATTTTAAGAGCTAGGCTAAATAGAGTAGCTACTGGTATGACACAATGTAAGGAAAATTACGTCTGCTATCTGTTATTATTTTAACCCTCTAAATCTGAGATCTGCAGGCCCGTGGATTTTCCCTTTTTTTGCGTAGGTTTATATTTTGTATCATATCTTCAGAATGGTAAATGCTAGAAACAAATATTTTGTTCCACCTGATAATCCTGACATTACGCCGAAGAGAACATTATATCTTATGTTAGGGCTGGACAATAATTCAACAGTGATCTGATTTTTAATCTTATTTCACTGAATGACAAGCACAGCAGTCAGCTGCAGGGTTATACAGTGCAATCATTTCATTCGCAAATGTGAAAAATCTTGGTGTGTAAACATGAAAAAATTGCCACTATGTTCGCAGTTCAAATATGCGCAGTTGCGCATTATGAAATCCCTGTGCACAATGACAAATCATGCGGCGAGCACTAGGTAGCTGGTTTAAACATGGTCCACTTCCAACAGGGTAATTGTGTTTATTGTTACCATAACTACACTCCATCCACTCCCGTAGACAAGCTGTTCAGCTGTTCAAATCGGGTCTTGGAGCTGAACACAAACACACTCTCATATTAGCTACTGCTACGAGCTATTGCTCGTAGGTTAGAGGTGGATGTGTGACTATGATCACGTCACTGTGAAGGTAAAAACCTGTTTACCATACCCTCACGTGACGCTACATTGTACGCCGTCATAATACGATCGCTATAGTAAATCTCTATAGGTCCATCACCCTTGAGAACACCACGGTGTCCTCCTTCCCTACTGTAAGTAGTCTCGGAGTCATACTAGACATCTACTAGGCAGACAGACTATCATGCGCAGCAAACATCACCGCTACAGCTCGCGCCTGCAGATTCTCACTTAACATCAGAAGAATAAGGCCGTTCCTTACAAGGGAAGCAACACATCTCCTGGTCCATGCCCTAGTGATCTCCCGCCTGGACTACTGCAACTCGCGGCTAACCAGACTACCCGCATGCTCTACTAGACCCTTACAGCAGGTTCAAAATACTAGCCAAAGTTCTCCCATGTAACCCCCCTCTTTAGAGGACTACACTGGCTCCCCATTGCAGCTCTCATCCAATTCAAGGTACTTGTGCTAGCATACAAGACGGTACATAGAATGGCCCCAAGCTATCTCCAAGCAATGGTCCGGTTCCAGGCCCCAAAAAGAGAACTTTGTTTTACCACCTCGGCTGGCCGACTGGCAATGCCACCGTTACAAGTCCTCAAGACTCGCTCATCGAAGTCTCGCCTTTTCTCTGTTTTGGTACCACTATGGTGGAACAAGCTTTCAGCAACAGTCAGAACTGCGGAAACACTACCCATCTTCCGTAAGAGACTCGAGACACATCTCTTCACAATCCACCCTGGTACCTTGACCAGCGACCTCACCACCTCCTAGCACTATCTAAGAGTGTCACCTTTGAATTACCTTTTTAACTTCTCACACTTAATTCTCATGCTCTTATCTCTCACTATTAAAAAATGTTTAAAAAATAAAAAATAAAAAAAATAAAAAATATATATATATATATATATATATATTAGTATGCACTTTATTAGCTAGGCCATTACCTATTGCATTTTATATGGTTGATTACGTGGTAACAGGTATAATTACAATATGCTGCATTTGTTCTATTTAGAATATTGTTTGCTTATAATTGCTGGTATATGACCTGTCCAACTACTGACAAATGTATTACATGTAAGTCTCTTTCAATAAAAGTGTCTGCCAAATATATATAGATAGATTCCATTCAAAATTAGATTTTCTAAAATTTCTATATTCTAGCCTATTTTGCTGGTGTTCTTTTCTACCTTGAATACATCCACCTTAAATATGGAGACACTAGCCTACTGTAGTTTTAACTCCGCTCGACACCCACCACTCACACACAATCTTGTTTATTATCGTTTGCACCTGTGTGGGGGTTATATTGAGTTGCAGAAGTCTTTTGGTTTCTATCAGAGCCATGTAGACGATGTGGCAGTATTTCTGGTACAAAAGGCCAGCCCTCTGGCTTATTTATTTAAAGTAGTTGCATACATGTTTTATAATATGTCCCGAAAATCCAGCTAGCATAGTGGATAATCTGCTAGCATTAGCCGCGATTAGCTTTTCTTACCTTTTTACACTTAATTTGTTTATATCTTATTCAATAAATGCATGATATAGGTTGGGATTAACCACACTTGCTGTGATATGTATTGTAGCCATTTCCGATTATATTTGTAGATAGTTGCTTAATTCAGCCTTGTATAGGTCATGTAACACTAGGCTATTAGCCTACTGTTATACTAGCTCTGTAATTGGCACTGTAGTTATATTAGCAAATACCAATTATTAGGCTATTGTATTGCAATTCACTGTATAAGCTACACCTACTTTTGAAAATGTAGGCTAGTTTTAATGTCTGCATATTTTTTCTATCATACTGTAGAACTACAGACTACATTCAATATTTGTTGAACTATATTGTGGATATGTATGTATATGTGGATGTTACTCCCATCACTGCCTAGTGTCTACCGGCTTTACTTTGTTTAAATTAAGTTATTATTTGGTGATATTGCACATAGGGCATAGGCCTATAGTCTACAGTATGCGATCCTTCCATCCGCCTTCATCCGTTTATCTGTGGTCATGTCGCGGGGGCAACAGCTCAAGCAGAGGACCCCAAACTTCTTTTTCCCTAGCCACATTAACCAGCTCTGACTGAGGAATCCTGAAGGGCTTCCAATGTGGGTTTTCCCCAAGGCCTCCGTCCAACTGGATGGGCCTAGAACACCTCCCTGGGGAGGCGCCCAGGAGGCATGCCATATAGTTTTAATACAACAAACAACAAAACCGTTTTTTAATAATAATTTGTCTTGAGTTCATGTGGAAAATAAAATAAATTTCAATCATTATCGTCCATCATACTGAAAATAATCAAGATTTGATATTTAGGCTATCACCCAGCCCTAATTCGAACACATTCGGAAATTCCAACGAGAATTTGAAGCCTGTAAAATGGTATTCTGGCCAGCCCTACCTTTCATTAAGCATGAACTTCCTGTAATCTCAAAAGCAACAGTGTGTAATCACAGGTGGTTCCTCCTCCCTTTAGGTGCTGAAGGTTGCCATCCTAGCAGAGAAGTATGCTGTCGACTATTCCTGGTATGTGGACACCATCCTAAACCTGATCCGCATCGCCGGAGACTATGTCAGTGAGGAGGTGTGGTACCGAGTCATTCAGATAGTCATCAACCGTGACGATGTGCAGGGCTACGCTGCTAAGACAGTCTTTGAGGTACTGTGCCACTACACCACAGTAGAGCACTGGCACTCAGACTTTATTTATATATTTATACCTGTGACATTTTTTGTTATTTAAATCATTGTGAGGTTGAAATTAACTAGTTTTGTTGACTTTACAAAACAGGTGACAAATTCAATTTGGACACTTTTGCTGGTGGAGTCAGGCTGTTTTAGCTCGACTTAAGACATTTACACCTAGCTAACATAAGACTCCTCTTGATTCTAGGCATTGCAGGCCCCTGCCTGCCATGAGAACATGGTCAAGGTTGGAGGATACATCCTGGGAGAGTTTGGAAATCTCATTGCTGGTGACCCGCGGTCCAGGTAAATAGTACATGCTATACTGTGCCTTGCCATCGCCACCAAACCCACCTTAATTCTCCCCCCCAACCTCCCTCAGCAACAAAACAATCACCTGAGCACCCTTCTTCCACCTTCCTTTTGCATATACCTCCCGACCTACAGGGCTTCTTGTAGATATTCAGATAATTTAAGTCTCAAAGTAATTACCTAATTCAGATTTACCGGCATGTTAACGAAGGCCGACCAGAAGTGTCTCATACCTTTTTGAAGTTGGAAGTGGTCATTATGTCAGAATGTGTCCATTCCTCAATTTATAATCCTTCAAATGGTCCTTGCTGGACCGTCCACCTATCAAAATGAAACTACCGTAATTTCCCTGCTATTAACCACGGTTAATACATTGATTTTGCAAACTGTCAGTAGCTCTGCGGCTAATACTCGGGTGCAGCCTATTCACAGGTTACATTTCTTTTTTTCTCTCATTGGGCTATATTTATTATTTTTAAGGTAATCCGGGGATATTAATTATACATCCAAAACTATAATTATTTGCTATGGTAGTAGGACAATCTGACAAAGTTAGGGCTTTTCACATGGGAAGTGGCATCCCAATCTCCGGCCTCTCATGTGAAAGACAAATATACTGCAGAGTCACGGAAGCAATCTGGTTTTGAGGTAACCATAAGAACAGAACAATAAACAAACCATTGTAGATAAATCAAAATATTTATTAACAGTCTCTAAATAAACCTAGTCTACTTTATTTATGAATTAAAACAACGTGGTGAATATGATGATGTACAGTAAAAGCTTGTGAAACCAGATTTTAAAAATTGAGAATTTTATAATAATCATGTCAGTTGGTTTGGCTGTGCTGCTTGCTATCTTATATGCCTATAAGTCAAGAAGCATAGAACTATAGTCAAGAAGGTGACACTGTCCCGCAAAGATTAATATATATTCTATCTGATTTTATCTCGGAGACGGGCTGTTGTGTTCTTGATTCGTGCATATAAGTGTACAAATAAAAGACAAAGCTATATTATTCTAAGCTATAACTGATATGCATACTGGCTTATATAATCAATTCAGCAGAATTTAACATATTTTCTGAGAAAGATGTGTGAATGGAATGGAAGGCCCAGATAGTCCAGTCCAGTGATAAGAGTTGAGTCTCTTGTTTTGTATTTTGCTAAAGAAAATAATCACAGAAAATTAAATGCAGTTAATATGTGAAACCAAAGCCTATTAATGTTATTATATACAGTGCCTGATAGTGTCCCTCATTTGCTTGCATGCACACACACACACACACACACACGCGCACACACACACAGACACACAATGTACCTCACAGAAATGCACAAAATATTACGGAATGCAAAAAAAAAAAGTGCCGTAATTAGCAATTGGAGCATAAAATGCACAAATCCAATTCAGCAGTTATGGCTAGGGTTGGGTACCGAAACTGTTCCAAGTTGGAACCGAAAACAATGTCAAGAACCGGGTAGCTTTAAAATAATAATATTTCGGTTCTGCTTATCGGTTCCAAAATGCGATTTAATTATTAGAAATGGCTTTATCTGACAAGTAGCCAACTGCCTATCACGCTGTACGCATTATCACTGCAGTGTATTTCAGAACCTAGCATACATGTACCGTGTGAAAGATGGATCTCGCTAAATGGTCAAAAGCGTGGCCTCATAGAAAGAAAACGGCGACAAGGCAAGTTGCACATTTTACCTTTTGATCTGCCAGCAACTGCTACAGGACAGCTGAAATACTGTCACGTAATTTGAACAATTTTACTTAACTTGCATACAAAAATGCAAGCATGCCCAAACTGACGAGACACTTCTGTTTACCTCTTTGAGGCGTCTGTTTCTTCTTTATTTCCTGACCCAAATCCATCAGATCAACTTCCTTATGACAAAAGCGATCACAACAAACAAAATCACATGAACCCTTCCTCTGCTCCAGCTCTACCTGTAGTGGATCTGAATGCGCCGTGTAGAGCACCAGCATAACCAGCTAGAGCTGAAGCTAACTATGATTAGTTAATTTACTCACCTATGTAAGCTGTTCTTATATATTCTATGATGTAAATGTACAGTATGTAATTATAATAATGAAGTACATTAACACATATCCACATTTAAAAAGGCTATTCTTATTTTTTATATATGAAGGGAAAAAGAAGCCTTCCTGAATCCTTTCAGTGTCATTGACAATGAATTGACTGATTATAGCCTAAATGAAAAGTCAGGAAATTTTCAATCTTGAAATATGCTGTATTTCTTCTCCCAAAAATAATGCAATCGAAACCGAGACTCGATAAGAACCGGAATCGATAAGCAGAATCGGAATAGGAACCGGAATCGATTAAATTCAAACGATACCCAACCCTAGTTATGGCACCTGTTTGTACCTGAATCTCCCAACAGTCCTAATTGTACTTAAGTGCACTAAATTGGTTTAGTTTTGACATATATATTGTATACAATTTAGGCAATACAAATTAAAATTTTTCTAAAAGAAACTAATTTGTTCATTAAAATACTAAAATAATTGATAGCTGCAGCCCTAGGCTTGGGCCTTCAGCTGCGGTGTCCCCAGACTCTGGAACACCATTCCCCTGCACATACCTACTACCATGTTCACCTCCTTTGCTAAACTTCTCTTCAAAGTTGCCTATAACATAACTTTGTTCCACTCTCACTTGTCCCCTCTGCCCTCCCAATAAGCATGTTATTTTATTTTGTATATATTCCCCAAATGTTTTAAATTGAATTGTATATTGTTTCAAAATTGTTTGTCCAATTAGGGCTGGACGATGTGGCCAAAATTTATATCATATATATTTCATAATTTTGGTCGATACGGTATAATTACGATATCAATAGGAACAATATAAGCCTCAGATAAACTGCTAAGAACACGCACAGACTTCTGAAAAATGCATTTTAGAAATAAAAAGAAACAAATAAATGTTCACATTTCAGCCAAACAAGACGTGACTAAACAAATATAACTAAATAACTAAACAAAACTCTTAACTGTTATTTTCTTTTCTTGTGACAGGGTCACATACTCTATTGTATAGCGTATATATTGTATTTTTTCCCACACTTTTTCCCCATTAATAGTAAAACTTCT
Source organism: Forbesichthys agassizii (assembly GCA_026546735.1). Lineage (NCBI taxonomy): Eukaryota > Metazoa > Chordata > Actinopteri > Percopsiformes > Amblyopsidae > Forbesichthys > Forbesichthys agassizii. Next base: position 2,905 of record JAODLL010003993.1, on the reverse strand, counting down.
ACAGTAGGATAGTGTCTCCATATTTAATGTGGACGTATTCAAGGTAGAGAAGAACAACCAGCACAATAGACTAGAATATATAAATTTCTAAATGGAATATATTTTGAATAGCTAGGCTATACAGATATATTGTTTTAACTTTCCATTTAGATTAATAGCCATATGAAACTATGTATACAGTTACTGTACTATAGAGTTCGTATTCAATCAATCAATCTTTATTTATAAAGCACTTTTCATACAAATTCATGTATGAAAATGTATGCTTCACACTACGTCATTAGAAACAATACAAAATGAGTAAAACCAATACAATATATAAAATAATAATACATTTAAAAAAAAAAAATATATATATATAAATAAAAAAAGTAATACCACCACTCATGTTACACTCATCATTCCAACCCTCCAATCACAAACAAACATCAGGAGTCCCATTCCCACAATCCCCAAAACACAAACCATCAGGGACCCCAGAGCCGCTCCCCAGCCACCTCAATCTCAGTCAGAGAATGGAAACCCGAAGATATTGACAGAACTAGCCTACACACTGCTGCAAGTTCTAAGCCTTCTCCGCCTCCTTTACCGGGGTGCGGTGTGGCGCGGTTCCGCTCACGCTTCGAACAACCAAATTGTGACGTATTGTGACGGCGTAAAATGTAGCTTCACGTGAGTGTACCGTAAACACAGGTTTTTACCGTAATTGCTGGCGGCGTAATCGTAGTCACCTCTAACATACGAGCATGAATCGTTCACTGGCTTTTTTCACCAGTTTTGCTAGTATAACGAGGTAGCTAATATGGGAGTGTGTTTGTGTTCAGCTCCGAGACCCGATTCGAACAGCTGCACACACTTTTTCTATGCTTGTGGATGGAGTGTAGTTATGGTAACAATAAACACAATTACGCACTATTGGATGTGGACCATGTTTGAACCAGGTACTTCGTGCACACCGCATCATTGTCATTGTGCACAGGAATTTCATCATAACAATGCGCAACTGCGCATGTTTGAGCTGTGAACATAGTGGATAGCACAATGTGCACCTAAATCATTTTTCATGTTCGCACACCAAGATTTTTAGTCACATTTGAGAGTAAAATGGTTGCACTGCAGCTGACTGCTGCGCTCGTCATTCAGTGACAAATAGCTTATCGAAATACCAGAAATAAGTGTAAAAATATCGTTATTGAAAAAATTTATATCTCAGTATATATTGAATTATTGTCCAGCTGTATGTCCAATACTATAGTTAAAAATTTGAAGCCATTTGTGGACGATTTATTTGATAGTCAACTATACATTGTTTCTTCTCCTCTGTCCTCCAGCCCCCTGGTCCAGTTTAACTTGCTCCATTCCAAGTTCCACCTGTGCTCTGTCCCTACCCGTGCCCTGCTGCTCTCTGCCTACATCAAGTTTATCAACCTGTTCCCAGAGACTAAGGCTACCATCCAGGAGGTGCTGCGCTCAGACAGCCAGATCCGAAACTCAGACGTGGAGCTCCAGCAGCGTGCTGTGGAGTACCTCAAGCTGTCCTCCATTGCCAGTACAGACGTTCTGGTTAGTGGACCATAAGCCTGCTGTACACTGGGAACATATTTCCATGTCTCAGGGAAGAATCACAGTTTATACTAGTGGTACATGTAGTAGTAACTCTATCGTAACCTGTTATCTTACCTGTGTATCATGACATAACTGAGGAGAAATTATAGTGGCGGCCCCAGTAGAATCAGTACTCGTGGAAGTAGTACACCATTTAAAAGTACGCTGTTTTGCCCCGCCCCAGGCTACTGTGTTGGAGGAGATGCCTCCGTTCCCAGAGAGAGAGTCATCCATCCTGGCCAAACTGAAGAAGAAGAAAGGCCCTGGTGCCATTTCAGTGTCAGAGCTGGAGGAGGGGAAGAGAGAGGGAGGGGAGGTGAATGGAGGAGGGGACAGGGGAGCAGATGCATCTGTAATGTCTGCCTCCAATGCTGTAAGTTTTCTTAAACCATAAGTTAGCGGGTGAGGGGTTAGGGTTAATCTGGAGGGCATTTCATGGTTTATGGTTCATGTTTTACGTAGACAGCGAGCGAATGCATTGATTGCATTGCCAGATCTATGTAGACATCGAGATGGTGTGACAGCCAAGGAAGTGTATTTTGCATCTGCGTGTGTGTGTGTGTGTGTGTGTGTGTGTGTGTGTGTTTGAGAGAGAGAGAGGGGAAGGAGGCAAGTAAGGTGATCCTTATCACAACAATTTGGCGAGCCTCAGAAACTGTAACATGATAATTTTATATATAGTGTGTGTGTGTATTCCTCTAGAAAAAAACTTGCTGTGGGGCGAAATGTTAGCGGGGGCCGCCCAGCAGTCCCCTTATTTGTAATGGGTCCATGGACCTTAAAAACGAAATATGTAATTTATAGTATGTGTGTTTGTGTATGTATATGTATATATGTGTGTGTGGGTATATGTATATGTGTGTGTATATATACGTGTGTGTATATGTATATATACGTGTGTGTATGTGTGTGTATATGTATTCACGTGTGTGTGTATGTGTGTGTATATGTATTCACGTGTGTGTATATGTGTGTGTATATGTATTCACGTGTGTGTATATGTGTGTGTATATATATTCGTGTGTGTGTATATATGTGTGTGTATATATGTATACGTGTGTATATGTGTGTGTGTATATATATATATATACGTGTATATATGTGTGTATATACGTGTGTGTGTATATACGTGTGTGTGTGTGTGTGTGTGTATATACGTGTGTGTGTGTGTGTGTGTGTGTATACGTGTGTGTGTGTGTGTATACGTGTGTGTGTGTGTATACGTGTGTGTACGTGTGTGTATACGTGTGTGTGTGTGTGTACGTGTGTGTATACGTGTGTGTGTGTGTACGTGTGTGTA
>JAODLL010003992.1:0-11414 GCA_026546735.1 Forbesichthys agassizii | reverse complement strand
AACCATGCACCACCATGTCGCCACCATTAGAGGAACCCCGAAGACGACACCACAGAAGCATTAAATAACCCAATCCACGACAAACCTCTAGTGTACAATGTATGACAACTGCTCAACTTCCAGAAAGTTGTTGAGCTTACGAGGGTATATGTATCAGATGTTCAGCCCAGCGATGCTTATGTGACGTAGTGCAAATGAATGGAACAGAGTGAGAATAGTAGACTATAGACCCTTTTCACACTTATGTTTGTTGCACCACAAATGGTCATAACAGGGTTAGAATCTTTGAATTATGCACTACATAGTAGAACCTCCACTTTGTGAGGCTCCGGTCTTTTCCTCATTTACTTACTAGCAGCTTAGCTCCTACTATTAGCTCTCACTACCTGCTGGCAGTGTACTACGTTAAAAACATTACCATTATTGTAATTGGCACTCAATAGGCATGAACACCAATAGATCAGTTGTATTAAATAAAAGATTGCACTGCGTATTATACTCTACAATGGATTGACAATCATAATGTAACATAGTTGCTATAGCAACGCTACCGTATTATATCTTATATTCTTGGCTTTATCCACCTTTGCCCTTATTCCCACTATTTCCATATTGCCCTGTTATATACGGTGCCATTAATGCGGCATTGTAACGTCCGGGCCTGCCATGACAGGTGGCGCACCTCATTCCCATGTGACAGGCGTGTGAAGAAAACACACTTTCTGATTGGACTGAACAATTTATCATGAGGGGAGGGGAGCAGATATTTGTAAAACGTTTCAATAAATTGCATGTGTTTTGTGGTTTTCATTAAAATTTCAGGCATACAACTAAGATGCATATTAGAATTATTCATAGAACAGGTGAATAATATACTATATAGCCTATAGTATAACTGCTTGATTTTGTGGGGCCCCTTATAATTGTCACCACCTTTAACCCCACCAGCGACGGCTCTGCACACACACCTACCAGGTTTACAAACTGAGCTGGTAGAAGCTGGGGAGGAACTGGGAGATGAGCTCAATGACGAAGACCTGATATCTGCTTCGTCACTGTCATCTCCTTCATGTTTATCATCATCATCATCATCATCAGTGTGTGGAGAAGGCTCATTGAGATCCAGTCTTGGGGAAGCGGGTGGGGCTGGGAGAGAGAACATGAAACCACCAGGGACTTCTGATTTGATTTGGCAGTATATGGATAAGCATTTCTCGTACATTATCTGTGAACAGTGTACTAGGCAAACCTGTGCCATGGCAGAATACATACTCAATTAATATTTGACTATTAACTGAATGGACAAAAGTGTGTATCCCACGTTGTTTAGGTACCTTACCATGGTTGCTGTAGGGTGTTTTAGCTGGAGAAGCATTCTTCTTTCTGGCTTGGAACACCACTGCTTTATCTGACGCCTTCCTCAGTTTGAACTCTGTCACCTCACCTAAATGAATATATATATATATATATATATATATATATATATACGCACACACAATAATGTATTTACCATAAACACATGATCTTCAATTACATGCGACCCTTCATTGGCTGATGTCTTAACGTCAAACTACGGTAGAACTGACCTATGAGAAAAATGTAACCCTTATTATTTACCTTCTTTTTCGTCAGAGAAACTCAACACGGCGCTTCCTTTCTTTGTATGTGCATCATTCTTTACATTACGTTCTGTGCTGTCGAAGAGCGAAGTCGTTTGCCTCACTTCTTCGTCACTGGAGTCCGACTTTGTAGGGGTAGCTTCCCGCTTGGAGCTACATGAGATGCCGCGGCTCTGGGCCACTTTGGAAGGTGCGTTAACCATAGTGTTATCTACATCGCCGTTCCCTTTATTCTGCTCATTCTCCTCGTCACTGGATTCTCCCCTTCTCTGCCGAAAATTTCTCCTTGGCTTTCTGTTAAACATGTTTTAATCACCAGTGCGGTTTAATTTGGCATTTGCCTGGAAAACTGAAAATACAAACCACATACGGCATGCCGAAAAACAAGATGTAAAACTGTCGTAATAAAGCCGCAAATCAAACCTGATTGACCCAAAACTTCAAAACTTCAAAACCTTCAAAGTCTCTCTTAGTGAAATTATTTTTGTATATATTTTGACATGGTCACAAATTAAGATAAAATGTGACTTAATAACCTGACAAATTATACTGCAGGCTGTTTCTTTAATTCCAATAATTAAACATTACATACATTACATCTCTAACCCTTTCTATTTCCGTCCCTCTGTCTCGCACTTTCTCCTCCCACACTCGGCGTTTGAGCAGTAGGAGCGGAGCGCTGGTTGAGTTTCCGAGAGCCTAGAGGCAAAGCTAGTGCTTAGTACTCGTCGTCAGCCATGTTGTTTGTGTAATACAGAGCTGTCAGCAACAGGTTTTTTTGTAGTATTAGATTGAACATGTTCTTCTGATATCCGATTAATTATACGGTAGTGTTCAGGAGCAGTGGATTTCAACTTCGTGTCCGGAGAGGTCTGGTAGTTTCATGTTTTCCTTGTGGCGAGAGAGGTTCGCACCCAAAAACTGCTTATCTAAGCATGAGTGTAAGTTTAATATAATGAATTACTATATATTATGATATATAACTGAAATACACCATTTAGCTCTGTTTTAATTTCGCACAGGCAAGTAACGTATAATTTACAATGAAATAGATGATGTATACAGAAAACAAACATGCAGTTGACCATAACAATTTCACATTCGCTTTCTAGTAGATTTTTCTTTCACAAAGTTTGTTTTAATTTAAGAAGTGTAATTTCACTGGGATGTCTTCTAAGCTTCTTTTGGCCCAAACTAGTCAAGCTGGTTACATGTCCTGTGTTTCAACTGGCTTGTGACAAGTGAACAGGGAATGTAACTATCGATGTTACTCTTAATATGAGATGAGAGACAGGTACTTTTAGAATGTAAATACACAAAGCACTAGTACTAGTATTTTATTCTGACCGAGTCAACTTAAATCGGTTTCTACTGGGACAATAACTATTAGCCTAAGTCATAGCATATCATTTAATATAATGTAATATTGTTGTAGGCTAAATGTGTGCTATAATCACTGGGGTGTCCTCACATCTATTCTGTTTCTTCTTGCACAATTGTAGGACACCATTGCCAATTAGTGTTCTGTACTCTTGATATGTCCACATTTGCATTATTAATCTGGGCATTAACTTGTTCCACGACTTTAGACTGCTTCCTTTGTGCATAACTAACTAATTTACCCATCATGGCAATAATGGCAATGTGGGCTGGCTCAGCATTATTTTACTGTGCCAAAATTGCCCTTGCCAGCTCTTCCATAGCTGCATCCTTGCAGATTGAAGCCAAGTAAGGTTTCCCTGTAGAGCTCAGCATGAGCTCAGCATCACTGTTATGCTGAGACATTACGATCTCTAGATTGTTACAATCTATTCATATTTATGAGTTAGGCTGCTAACATACTATTGATAGATTATTCATACACTTTGCAGGCATTATTTAATTATTAGTTATTAGAGTTTTGGCTGTGTTGAGGCTCATTGTATCTACTTGACTATCACATGCCCTAAATTGATCGCTCTCTTTTGATTGAAATACTAACTCCCTCATAGACTATACACATGTTCTTGCTGGCAGGAGTCTGAAGTCAATAGTGGAGTGTGCTCCCTGGCTTCTGTGCATTCGTTCCTTGTGACAGGCAGGACATAATAGCTTGAGCCTGTTACTGGGGATTCCCAGATTTGTTTGGCCAAAATGATTCGTATACAGATTTCTGGAACCCTTGTGTTAAGTAGTGTACATTTTAATAAAAGTGTTTTCTTTTGCCCTGTCAACACCAGTTGTGTAGGCAAACCAAAGTTGAGAAGGGAGAGGCATGCCTTACCTCTTAAGAAAACAAACCCAAGCATACTGCGTTTGTCAAATGTCCAGTCTGACACAATGCTAAAGGGCCATACTGCTTGCTAACAGCGTGATGCAACTGGTGGCCGACACTTTCAGAAAGGCGGTGTTGTTATGAAATAGCCTGTCACGTGAATGAACAGACAGTGGAAAAGCTGTAGAAAAACAATGACACAGAAAGACTAATTAAATCACAGAGTACTTAGTTGAGAGAGGTTTTAGCATGCAGTCATGGATGCAGTTGCTGTCATTGGAGTGATGTCAGTAGGGAAGTGGCTGCAAACCAATCTTTTCTTAGAACACTGATCCGCCCAGTCCCAGGGCCAGGCAGCAGGCAGGCACTGCTTGTTTCTAAACACACCAGGGGCGAGGACAAGCCAGGGTCATACAACTGCTATGATATTGATATAGGCCTAGCAGGAGCAAGACAAAACTAAATACAGGGTGGGGGGGGGAAGCCAGATGGGGACAGTAAAGAGAGAGTGATACTCTGAGACAGTGAGACAAAGAATGTTTTATTTTTTAGAATGAGGAAATGGAAGAAGTGAGGAGTTAAAGAGCATCAGTGCATGTTGACTGGATATGGGGTGTACACTAAAATAATGCACCTTGCTGCTTTTTACTAAGTGGTAATTTATCATAAATAACTGCAATGATGATTACGATAGTTCTGTTTGCAGTCCACCACTCAACGTACAAGCCTATGCACTGTGTGATAACAGAGCCCGTTCAATGTTATGATTTTGACGTGACATTTTATCAGATGATGAAGACATTCCACATCAATTTAAATGAATATTGAGACTTACAATGACTTCAACTTGCCACATTCAGTCCTGTTTGGATAGTAGGCGTGAGTGGTGTTTTAGCAATGTTGGATGACAGATAAATGGGTCATACTGAAAGCAGGCCCTGCAGGTTTATGCTTTTTCGCTGTGCCAGGGTTGAACATGACAGTGTAGGTCGGATATCCATGTTGTCAGTTTAGTCCAATGAAATCTCTAAATCATTTCTTCATTAGTTCCCAGTGTGAAGACAGGCATATGACATACTTGGTTACACAGGTGACACTGTCCTTTTATAAAGTTGTGTCAGTTCGACACTAATGCACGAAACAAAAGCTATATAATCAGTATCACTCTTCTCCATGGAACGCCAAAATGCAAGTAAACAGTGTTCCTGGAGCAGATTAGACTTAACTGGACTGTAAAGGTGTTTGAGGTGAGTTTGCTGATTAAATGAAATGTCCAACAAGACTGCAATTACTGCTGCAGATGTCCGACCTATCAGGTGCAAGATATGAGACATAGCCAGTGGTCTAGGAGTCTAACCAGACGGCCTATATCTCAGACACGCGTTTCTCATTTCAAGTGTATTTCAACACGACTGAAAATGATAAATAAGTGTCTGAGTCAGTCAGTCACGTATTTCTAATTGAGGCATTGAAGAGGAAAGGCCACTCCATATCACACAAATGCAATTTGTGAACTTGTGTTGAATTTGGGGGGTGCAAGGACACATTTGCATAAGATTTGCAATGCTTGTTGGCCACTCACTGACATTCAGTATGTCATGCAACTAGAGCCCTTTTAAACAAAGTGTACTGTAAGACAGGATAATATACCTATACAGAAGAAACCTGCTGGGTCTGCCTGTCTCTGTCTAGCACACTCTCCTCTATTCTCCTTCTATGCTAATTAACACACTGTTCATTGAATGGTTAGATGAAAATGCCCTTATTACTCTCCCTATGCAAATTACAGCACAATGCAACTTTGCACCTATGATCTATGACTTGTGCACTAATGCATTGTGATATAAGAGACCGGCTCTGGCAAACTGAATAAGACAGAAGTCAGTGACACCAGCAGAGTGATCGTATATCAACTAGTCCACTACTGAGCCCTTGTTGGAAAGTGAGTGAACTAAATGCACAAAAAATAATAGTGAGAGAACAGAGGAGGGCCAGACGAGACATGGAAGGGTGATGAGTCAGAGGGGAGAAAATAAATGGATCTATGAGAAGGAGAAAGGTGGAGCGACAGATGGCAGGCATTGGATTAGCCCTCCCTTCCTGGTCTCCCCTCCCTATTGTGAGGGCATCGGCGAAGAGTTAGTCACTATTGAGTAGTACACTGACTTGACTGGAGCCGCATATTGCGCTTGCTTTCTCTCTAGCTCATTATATCCATATTTAGTGTTAATGCCAGTGTAAGTGTATTGATAAAGCCCAGTCTCAAACCCCTTCAGTTGTTATCTGAACTATTCATTATGTCTCATGTACAGTAGTATATGTTATACTTTAATATCTATTAAAAAAGCATGTGTAATAATGTGGATAATGCAGAAGGTTGCCCTATGTCAGCATATGGCAGACTTTGTTTCAAATGTACACACAGGTATGGAAATATGTGTTGAATGTTATCATACAAATAATTGTTGCTTCACTGTTAATAATGTCACATCCCAAAACATTGTGGAGTATTTAGCGTGAACTCAGGTTATTATCACCTGGTCAAATGGCACCTGCCTGTTCGTATCTAGTATAGAGAATTTGGACAAAGCAGGCTGGATTTAGCAAGCTCCACAAATTGTTCTGCTTCACAGATCAATCTGGAAACTGTCATTCAAAGTTGTTTGCCATAGAGTAGAGGTGGTGGCTTAAAAGAGGTGTCAATAAAATGAGTAGCAACAGATTGGACCACCTTCAATCGATGCCTTCAGCTAATCGGAGCAACAACCACATGGGAGCAATCTTTCAAACGCAGGCAAATAATTGTTGTTGGCACCAACTGAACTATCCACGTGGCCTGTTGTTCTCTCCCAGGCTCCCAGTTTTCAGTTTAGAGTTCCCAGACTGACCAGTCTTGCAAGGGAAGCAAAATCATAGAGGCAAAGCTTGCAAAATCGTGATTACTTTACAATGCTAGTGTGCCACATCAAAGCTGTTTTCCTCCAAAAAAAAGATTGCTTCCTGACATTGACAGGAAATGCATATCGTCATATGTTAACAGGACAGAAGTGTTGACGGAAGTGTGCTGAGATACTGGAATTTCTGACTTTTAGGCTACTTGGTCATGTGATTGTGGCAGACTGACAGGTTAGGAAGGAATGTATGACTGGAATGCAATCAAAATGAATGCTGCAGAAAGAGCACATTACTATGGCTTACCTTTTCAGCTTGTTGTGTGTGTGATTGTTATAAAAATCAAATACATTTATTTTTAATTCTTGGTTGTTGGTTTTCAACCATCCTGACCTACGACCCCTAAGAAAAAGTTATTATTGTGTGTTTTGTTTTGTTTGTTTTGTTGTGACCCAACCCGACACCAACTTTCTGCCCCACCGGTTTAATCTTCTAGGCTTGCGTTTGTGTGCTTCAGTCCAGCATGGGTAGTTTCTATTGGGCTGGCCTGCAGCCATCAGAGTGGTGATAGTATTGGAATGTGTCCCATGGACAGAGTCTCATGTAAAAGGTTTGGGATGTGGCCAGAAAGCGTCTGACTAAAGAGAACAGGAGAAGCTCTGTTCAACGTGCTGAGCGATCAGAATCTTTCCCTCACCCTCTCTCCGCTGCTATGGCCATTTAGCCGGAATACAGCTCTGCTTTGCTGTAGCTGCAGTATTGCTTGCTCACTGCATTGTGTCCTGGTGATTACAGATGATGGTGAGCAGTAGTTGAGGAGGTGACCGGGACCATCCCATCTCGCCCACCCCAGCTTGCAAGCATGAATGGTAAGACAACTGCATTATGTGTGCCTGACACTGAATACAGTAGTCAACAGAGCACTGCTCTCTGTCTATGCAGCACAAGTATAGCTCGGCTGCTCTTGTATGGAATAGTTCTCAAGCTGTTCTGTGTGTGTTTCTGCGTGTGGATCTTTATGCTTTGACCGAGTAATTTGTGTGTGTGTGTTATTTCATATTATCACTTCTCTTGCATCTACAGTATTGTCGTCTATTGATCATATTTCACTTTTTTTAAAGTTGTAACTTGCATGAAACATTAACGCAGCGTTTGCCAGTCGATTTACTATGGACTGCTATGCCTATTTTATTTCTGGTTAATGTTTGTACTAGGGCTGGAACAGAGTATTCGACTGTTCGGATATTCGTTTGTGTAGGTATTCGAGTTAAAATTTTGGTATTAAAAAAAGCACTGGGTACCTATTCCAAACGTGGTTCCACTTCCAACAGGGTGAGTGCGTAACTGTGTTTATTGTTACCATAACTACACTCCATCCACGTGCGTAGACAAGTATGTTCAGCTGTTCGAATCGGGGCTCAGAGCTGAACACAAACACACATCTACATTACCTACCTCGTCATCACAGCTAGCTAAAGCTAACAGGCAAGACACTAGCAAAACAAAAAAAAAAAAAAACAACAGCGAACGATTCATGCTCGTATGGTTACGTCGCCAGCCAGCATTTAAATTGTGCTGCGCGTTTGTGCAATTATGGTAAAACCTGTGTTTACCGTACACTCACGTGAAGCTACATTGTACGCCGTCACAATATGCTCTCTATAGTACAGTCAGTATACATCGTTTCATGTGGCTATTAATCTAAATAGGAAGTTATAAGAATATATCTGTATAACTTTTCAAGATATATTCCATTCAAAATGATCCCTGCTCCAACACAGCTGATTCAAATGAATAGCTCATTATAATGACCCAGTGATTTGAATCAGGTGTGTTGGAGCAGGGAGGCATCTAAAACATGCAGGGCAGCGGCCCTCTAGGACTGAGGAACCCTGCTGTAGAGATACCGATTTCAACTGTAATGCACACAAGGAACATACACTGGCGTGGACAATGGCCTATTGCAGAGCCACCAAAGTCCTTATGTCTAATGTCTCTGGAGCCACAGTAGGCTGCAGTAGCCTAGGCCTATTTAATTGTTTAATCTGTTGAAATCAATATGTGCCCGCCCCCTCCCCAACAGAAGCGATTCGCTATTGATTACTCCTGAAGCTTTAAAACTCAGCCAGCCCTAGTTTGTACAATTGCTCCATTATTACGGTGTTCACCTATTATGAGTTTGCATTTGTCATTCTGCTGTGCTACCACTTCTGAAAGAATGTAGAGAACATACTGGCATAATTAATGAGTCAGTCAGTCTTGAGTCCGTCAGTGTGGGCTTCACAAGCCCAGAAATCAACATCACCTCCATCTTTATCCAATGTTTAGACAAAAAACAACTCTCAACACGCTAGGGGTGAACAATGGAATAAACTGTGACTGAGGTTATGGTTGTTGTTGTATGTGATGGTTCATAAACTTGCTGATGTATGGTGGTAAAATCTCAAATGGTTTGGGAACCGCTGATTTCAAGGCTAAGCCTTGACGGCTTCTGTTATCTCTCATGCAACTATTTATACTGTACACACACACATGCAAATTATGCAGTTTGCTTTACTTTGCTTTATTTTCTAACTGAGCTGTAATGCAGAGGTATCGAATGGCTCTTGTATTCATTTAAATCGAACCTCCTTTTGACTTTCTCTTAGCCATATATTACCGCCTTCTCCGCAATATGATATAATTTGTCAATCTATCATTTGTTTCCAGTGTATTACTTTGTCTAACTTCGTCTAACACTCTGTAGGTGGTCCAGGTGTATGGGCAATTTCTCCAGAGGAGAGGGATAAACATGACCAGAAGTTTAACACCCTCTCACCCTCTATGGGTTATGTGTCAGGTACACATTCGCACACAAAAACACATTTAGGAAAATCACCTGTGCCATGGTGATAGCGTTGCCACCTTCAGACAACCAACACATTACACAATATCTTCTGGTCCCCTGATTATGCAGGTTTACGTGATATGTATTGCACATGATCAGACACAGACATAGGAACATGCATATGCTAAGGTAACAATGAAATATACCTCTGGCCATTACTCTATGAAAGGCTGACACTCATTAATGGTTTATGGTGTTAATGTGTATTTGGTTATTTGTGAACAGTATGACAATTGTTTGGATATCCTCAGTACTGTTTTCACTGTGGCAAGAATTCCCCTTTGTGGATAATACAGACGTATTGATGTTGTCTATACAAAGATCAGCAGGTCATGTGTTTTCAATGCATACCTATACTGGTATATACATATACATAGTGGACAGAATAACTGCTGCATCAGTTTTATTGTATATACATGATTTACCTGCCCCTGTGTTTTTTTCTTCTGTAGGGGAACAAGCCAAGAAGTTCTTTCTGCAGTCAGGGCTGCCTGCCACAGTGTTGGCTGACATATGGTGAGGCGCACGGCCCCACACACACACAGACTTGAAAGCTATCTATTGGCAAGTGTGCACTGTGATGCACATTGTATGTCTCGTCAAACGTAACATTGGAATGTATGGTATTTGTCTACCATTTTCCTTGATTTTTTTTATTTTTTTGCCTGCCCAGGGCCCTGGCCGATATGAATAATGATGGGAAGATGGACAGGTTGGAGTTTTCCATCGCCATGAAGCTCATAAAGCTGAAGCTCCAGGGCACACAAATTCCCCAGTCCCTGCCAATCATCATGAAGCAGCCTCCAGTCCCCGCCCCCAGCCTCATGCCCACCTCTTCCGCCATGGGCAACTCTCTGTATGGTGTGTATGTGTGTTATTTTCCCTTGTCGTAAGAAGACTCTGGGCGCGTAATTGTGCCGTGCCCCTGCTTGCTTGGTTTGTTATTTATCAAGTAGTCAATCAAAACATTGAGACTAACAATGCACAAGCTAGGCATATTGTTTGTTATTGTGATTAGTGTGTGTGTACGCGCATATACTGTATATGTGTGTGTTGTTGTGTATTCATATATATTTGTTTATCTGTGTCTTTCTGCGGTTGCTTATTTCAGGCATGGGTTCTTCTATGCCTCACCTGTCAATGATGCCAGGGACCGGCATGTTGACACACATTTCCATGACACCTTTGACCCCTATGGCACCCTTTGCCTCCCTGGGTACAACAGCAATAGGCATGTCCCCACTGATAGGCTCCACCCCCCCGAGACCCCTCATGTCCACCATGGGAAGCCCTGCATTGCCAAACGGCACCATGGGACTTCTCCAGCCTTACACTTCTGGAGCTATGGCCAGTGGTAAATATGTTTTATTCTTTACTCTACAAGAGTATGTATGTATGTAAAGGAGTCATGGAAATCTGCCTGCACTGAATAATTATACAGTATTTATCATGTACTAACTTGTTTGTACTATCCTGTTTATTGATACTTTATTTCTTATATTATTGTTTGAATAGTGCTATATTGATGATAATAATTATTATTATTATTATTATTATTATATTATATATATTTATATAGTGTATACAAACAAGGATCTAACTCCTTCTGCCACGTATTCATACTTATCTTATATATAAAAAATGTATGATGAGGATTTGTTCAGGTAGTGACTGCTATGAATGGGAAGTGTCACCATAATAATGGTGTGTGTGTGTGTGTGTGTGTGTGTGTGTGTGTGTGTGTGTGTGTGTGTGTGTGTCA